>APFE030570167.1:0-14493 GCA_000404065.3 Pinus taeda
TGTATACGCGCCTTTGTCTAGATGAACCTGCGTATATGTCTTTTTCTACTTTCTGAGTGCCTGATCTGAGATCTGTTACCAGAGAGGGTTGCCATCAAGGACAACACCTATGCCATAGCTCCAAACCTGGGCCATAATGCCAACACGTAGTTTGTTTAAAAGGAAAGGACTATCTAATAGATTTTTGGAAGAAGCCATTAATACAACTGTATATCTCAAATATTGAAGTCCAAAAAAATATCTTTAGCAAAAAACGCCAGTCGAAGCATTTTATGATTTTAAACCTAAAGTTAGTCATTTAAGGATATTTACATGTAAGGCCTTTGCTCGTATTCCCAAAGAGGATAGGAGAAACTTATATGGCAAAGATATCAAATACATTTTTATTGGATATTTTACTGATAAAAAACATATAAAATGTATGATCCAGGTACTCACAAGGGATTTGCAAGTAGACATGTTATATTTCGTGAATATGAAGATACACAAATAAAAGAAGATGAACATAATGTATGACATCTTCCTTAATAAAAATTTAAGGAAGAAGAAGAAGTTGTAGAATCACCTCAAGCAGGAATGGGCATTCTAGAAGACATTTCAAGAAGTTAGAGTCCACAAAGAAGTGGTGAAGGAACTCCGAAAAGAAGAAGAAGAAAAGGAAAAGGTACTCCACAGTGCAATGAACATCTAAGAAGATCCAAATGAAAAATTCGAACCCCTATCATGTATAAATATTATGCTTTAATGCCTCAAGTGATGACTATTGTTGAGCCTTTAAATTATGAACAAGCTAAAAATCATAAACAATGGATGGAATCTCTGAAAGAAGAATATGACTCTATAATGAAAAATGGAACTTGGGAACTAACAAAATTACCGGAAAATAATGTCCCTATAAAATCAAAATAGTTGTACAAGACATAATTTAATGCAGATGGTAGCATAGACAAATATAAGGCAAGATTGGCTCCAAAAGGTTATTCTAAAAAAAAAGGTATAAATTATGAAGACACTTTTCCACCAATTGCAAAAATGAACACAATCAAAATAACGATAACGTTGGACACTAAATATGTTTGGAAGCTACATCAATTAGATGTGAAATCAACCTTTCTAAATGGGGAATTAAAAGAGGAGATCTATCTTGTTCAATGAGAAGGATTTGTAAATAAGGGACAATAACATCTCAAATGTAAGCCTAATAAAGTCCTGTATGGACTAAAATAGACACACAAATGTTGGTATGAGAAAACAGATAAATTCTTTTCTCGACAAGGATTTAACAAAAGTATAAATGATCCTAATTTGTATATCAATTCATATCGAAATAGAAATATAACATTAATTTCTATATATGTTGATGATCTAATAATAACCTTGGAATGCTACTAAATTAATTTAAGATATAAAAAGGAAGTTATCACAAGAATTTGAGATGAAGAATCTTGGACAACAGGGAAAATTTGAAGGATGGAAAATTATCTTAAAGTTTAAAAACATTGGAAAACATCGCTAGTTCTTAATATGCAAACTATAAAATGTTTATTGATATATTTGTAAAATTATTAGAATTTATAATATTTATATACAGAGAGCCTCTATATAATGTTAGTGATTTTTAAGTTAAAATAATTTTATACTGTAAAATTTTGGAAAATCATTTCTAGAAAAAATGGAAATTGGTGAATTTTTTTTTTTGAAAAATCATAGAAAATTAGCCCACCTGCGAATATTAGCCCCAAAAATTTTCTTGCACTATTGTCTAGGTCTTGAAGTATGGAGAGATAGTGGAAGGACTTTAAGCACATAAAGAAAATATACAAATGAGGTACTAAATAGATTTCATATGAAAGGATGTAAAGTAGTGAGTTGTCCATTGGAACAAAATATCAAATTCAGAAATGATGATGGAAAAAAAGAGATGAATTGAAAATTGTATCGACAATTAGTGGGAAGCGTGAATTACCTCACTGCCACTAAACCATACATTGCTTATGCAGTGATCATACTTAGACAATTCATGACTAAGCCTCGTGAAAGCCATTGGATAGTTGCAAAAAGGGTCCTTCTGTATTTAAATGGAACTATTAATTTTGGTGTTGAATATACTAATGATTATAGTGTTGAATTGACAGGTCATTCTGATTCCGATTGGGACGAAATCTTGATAACATGAAATTGAACACTGGATATGTGTTCAATATAGAATTGGGAGCTATATCATGGAGCAGTAAGAAACAACCAACAATTTCCTTGTCATGAACTAAAGCATAGTATAAAACATTAAGTAGTGTCATATGCGAAGCAATATGACTCATACTGATACTTGAAGATGTTGGAGAAGCACAACAAGAACCTACAGGGATAAGATGTGACAACCAAAGCACCATCAAATTGACGAACAAGATTGTATATCATGCAAGGTCAAATCATATAGATACACAACATCATTTTGTAAGAGAAAAGTCAAATCAAAAGAAATTGACTTAATATATTGTAATACAAACGAGAATGTGATTGACATATTCACTAAGTCTTTTGGGAAGGCTAAATTTGAAATTTGTAGAAGTAAGTTATATGTTGTAGAAAATCCAAATTATGTTGTAAGTCTTATCAAAACTTAGACCTGTAGGCATGTCAACCAAGAGTATGTTTGTGTCTTATGTATTGTGCTATAGCTTATTTTGTGTGGTTTTCATATGATTAGAATCAAGGGGAATGTTGGAAAACATTAATTCACACTGGCCTTCCACATTAAATGCATTAGGTAGGAAGTCTAGAGGCTTCCGGAAAGTTGAGCAAAAAGTCATTGTCATGGACAACCCAAACAGTCCGGAAACTTCATCGCCATTTATAAAAATCCTTCTTTGGCAACGCAAAGTTCAAGTTTTTCATTTTCCTTACTCTAATTGATTTTGCATTAAAACATTGAATGCCGTGAGAATTTGGCTATTATCCGTTAAAGAGTCTAGCCTGGTGACATGGTTTTACCTCAAGGCTGAATCAGACATCTTTATGTAGGTTGAGAGTACAAGTTTCACGACATATGTTTCATCCATAGTAGTGCCAGAGTATGGCCTCAAAAATTGTTTTCATCGAAAATGAAAACAATGATAATACAGACGCACTGCCAGAATTTCAAAGATAACGTGGTGGATGTAGGGGTGTCGTACCTATAGCCCTATCCCAGGCTTTTTGTCTGGATCTCGATTAGTTGCATATTCATTTGCTGGTTCTTTGGAAATGGCCAATGTTTGCCAGACCTTGTATATTCATTTGTTGGTTGTTTGCCAGAACAAAGTATTGAGGACGCCTGGCATCTATTTAACAAAATAGTTACACATCGTCAATGGAAAAGTACTACAGATGATTGGTATGTGTTTGTTGATATGTCTTCAAACAAAGTGTTTGGTGAGTTCCTTTGGATGCACGGTGTTCAAACAACATGTTTGCAGAAATTTTATATTGTCAGGTTTTCTGAGGATAGCTCCATAGCTATTTGTTGAGTGCTTGACAAAATTTTTGTAGATCTTTTTGCACAGATGGAGTGTCAAATTATGATCAAAATTCTTTCCGAAGAACTAGAAGAAATCTATTTTGTGGGTGAAATCACATGGCTATTTTTAGGATTGAAAAGCAAAAATTGAGGTAGAGATTGGGGATTTTGGTTATTCCGAGGTGTCTTCAAATGAGCGTGAATAGTTTGGAGCATTTATTTTTAATGTTTAACTGTCATATTTGCAAAGATTTAATTATTAACTTGATACTACCTTTGGGTGGAGGAGCGGTGGGAAATAAGGTGTATTTTCATGATACTCTCAAATACAATTACGCTACAATTATTTTGAAGCCTTCATTTATCTCAAGTGTTCATGACAGACTACAGAGCTTGAGATTACCTATGTATCTTTTTTATATAAAATATATGTAGTAATTTATTAATTTAATGGTTACTAATTTTTTATTTTAATTTTATATGAATGAATTCATTTATTTGGACCACAAGATATAATATTTCTAATACATTTGTCTCTTCCTTTTAAAATAATAGGACTATCATTAAACCATGACTTGTTAACAACAGACAAACAAATAACCCTAACTGATCAACTACCCTTAACTAAGTTAGAAATTAAAATAAAAATAAAAGTCCTACCTACTATTCTGTCAACCAACATAAAGACGAATAAAAGTAAACTCAACTCTTTGACCTGGCAGAGACCGACACCCGGTCATGGTGCTTGAGTTGGATGCTCCTTCATCAAGCTCCTAGGCAAAAGAAAATCATGACTCCGGTCCATGAGCTCCTCAACTGAAGAACATGTCTGCTCAATATGCCTAGCATCAAGCCACGAACTTTCCTCAATAGGACGATTCTTCCACTTGACTAGGTATTGCACATACTCCTTCCGCCGAGTTTGTTTGGCCACCTGAGTGTTGAGAATGCACTCGATCTCCAGAGGCTGAACGTAACACATCTATCTCATCCAAGCCTTTCCTTCATCGTGGGTATTCCATGTAGGCCGCATGGTTCCATCTTCTTCCTTCTCCTCTGGGTCAGCCGTGTAGGGAAACAGGTTTTCTACGTTAATGATAGGTGAAATGCCTATTCTGGGTGGTAGCTATATGGCATAGGCATTTGCCGAAAATTTCTGAAGGACTTTGTAGGTCCTATCTTCTTATACTTTAATTTATTGTATGTACCCCTAGGGAAGCATTCCTTGCGCAAATGCGCGTGGACTTCATCTCCTACATTAAACTGTACTTCCCTTCTCTTCAAATCTACTTGCTGTTTATACTTTAGGTTGTTGTCCTGTAATTTGATTTTTACCTGCTCATGCAAATCCCTCATCACGTTAGCGAAATCCTCTCCATCTGCGCTTCATCTTTCTTGTAGTCCAAGATCGCACAACTCATGCACTCCTCAAGGATGCATGCCGTATAGGATTTGAAATGGACTGAAGCCTGTGCTGCGGTTAGGTGAGTTGTTATAAGCGAACTCTACCTGTGCCAGCACTCAATCCCACATACACGAATTATCTCCAACTAGACTTCATAGCATGTTTCCTAGACTCCTTTTTACAACTTCTGTTTGTCCGTCGGTTTGCGGATTATAAGAAGAACTGTAACTCAACTGTGTATCCATTTTCTTCCACAGTGTATGCCAAAAGTGTCCTGTAAACTTCACATCCTGGTCTGATAGGATAGACTTAGGCCATCCATGTAACCTGACAATCTCTATGAAAAACAAGTGGGCCATGTGAGTGACATCACTGGTTTTCCTGCAAGGGATGAAATGCGGCATTTTCGAGAATCTGTCCAATACTACCATCACCGAGTCATAACTTCTCTGTGTCTTAGGTAGACCTACGACGAAGTCCAAGCTGACTGAGTCCCACGGTCTGCCTGGAACAGGTAATGGTGTGTACAGTCCCGTGTTTTGACTGTGACCCTTTGCCAACTGGCACACTTTACATCTGGCCACAAATCGCTGCACATCCCTCCGCATCTTTGGCCAAAAGTAGAAATGACTGAGCTGCTCGAGTGTCTTGTCCATGCCAAAATGTCTGGCCAGACCTCCACTATGCTTCTCCCGAATAATATTCTCTGTCATTGAGCAATCAGGTATGCATAGCTATCCT
Organism: Pinus taeda; assembly: GCA_000404065.3. Taxonomy (NCBI): domain Eukaryota; kingdom Viridiplantae; phylum Streptophyta; class Pinopsida; order Pinales; family Pinaceae; genus Pinus; species Pinus taeda. The sequence continues at coordinate 5,643 of APFE030570167.1, forward strand.
CCCTTAAACAACAATTTCTCCTGTAGGTTGTAGTCCAACGATGGACTGTTATCTCTCACCAAGGGATTCTGACATGCCTCGTAGGCCTCCTTAAAATCTGTATCAGCCTCATATAAGTCTTTTAAGTGCTCAAAACGCAGCACTTGCACAATACTTTCTTGCAGAAGTAAAGCTCTCCTACTTAGTGCATCCGCCACCTTGTTGGCCTGCCCACTAATATGCTTCAATACAGAGTTGAAACTCTGCAAATGCTCCACCCATTTGGCATGTTTGTGTTTTAACTTTTGCTGTTGCATTACATACTGTAGTGCAGAATTATCTGAGAACAACACAAATTCGTTTCCCAATAGATAATGCCTCTAGTGTTTTAATGTCTGTATAACAGCATAAACTCCTTATCATACGATGAATATTTCTGTCGACTTTTGTTTAGCTTCTCGCTGAAAAACACTACAGGGTTATCCTCCTGGCTGAGTACAACTCCAATAACCGTACCTCTAGCATCACAACGAACCTGAAAAAGCTTCCAAAAATCTGGCAATCTCAGGATCAGCGTCTCAGTAATCTTCCTCTTTAATAACTGGAAACTTCTCTCTACTACATCCATCCATCGAAAAGGCTGACTAGCCTTTTTAATGGTGTCCAACATAGGTGCACAAATTTTTCTAAAATTCCTTATGAATTTCCTGTAAAAACTCGCTAGTCCATGAAAGCTACATACCTCGAACAAATTTTTCGGAGATGGAAAATTAACTATCGCTGCAACCTTCTCCAGATCCATCTTCAATTCATTTTCTACTATTACAAAGCCCAAATAAATCAACTCCTTCTGCAGAAATGTACATTTCTTTAAGTTTATTAGCAGTTTATTATGTTGTAACTTTTCCAGAACCTTCCGTACATGTTGAAGGTGTTCTTCCCTTGTCCTGCTGAAAATTAGTATGTTGTCCAGGTACACAATCACAAATTTCCTGATGTACTCCTTCAGCGTCTCATTTATCAACCTCATAAATGTACTGGGCGCATTGCTCAGTTCAAATGGCATGACCAACCATTCATATAGCCCCTCATTCGTCTTAAAGGCTGTCTTCCATTCATCCCCCTCTCGTATCCAAATCTGATGGTACCCGCTTTTCAAGTCTATCTTATAGAAATATGCTACCCTGCTTAAACAATCCATCATGTCATCCATCTATGGTAATGGGAACCTATACTGGATGGTGATTTTGTTGATGGCCCTAGAGTTTGTGCACATCTACCACTCTTGCGGCTGAGAACCATTGGGACTACACAAGGGCTCAAACTTTCCCTTATCAATCCTTTGTCTAACAATTCTTGCACCTGCTTTCTAATCTCTTCATTATCCTTGGGGCTCATTCGGTATGTCACTTTGTTCGGCAAACTGGCTCCAGGTATGAAGTCAATATGATGACTTATGCTTCTTTTGGGGGGTAATTTGTCTGGCAAGTCATCCACCACTATATCTGTAAACTCCTACAACATCTGCTGGATTTCTATAGGTAAATCTGATACCTCCATATGCAACAACACTATCCTTTCTTTCTTTACAACTGGGTAACCCATTTCACTGTCCTCAACTTGTTTCAAAAACTGTTTTCCACTAACTAACAATGCTCTTGGTTCACTTGTCCTTGCTATCTGTTCTTCCTTGATGGGCACAAGCGTATGCTTGATTCCATCCTTAACGAACTTATAACAGTTCGTCAATCCATCGTGTACCACTTTCCTGTCATACTGCCAAGGCCTACCTAGCAGTATGTGACATACATCCATCAACATGATGTCACAAAGGAATTTATCCTTATATCTGCCTATTTGAAACTCCACCTCGCACTTTTCATCCACCAGCAACTGATGGCCTTTTTGCAGCCATGAGACTCTATAAGGGTTTGGATGTTTCAAGCGCTTCAACTCCAACTTTTCTACCATCTCTGTACACACTAAGTTATTAGTACTACCACTGTCAATAATTAACTTACAACACTTACCTCATGACTTAAAAATTGTTCTAAACAAAGCCTTCTATTGTGTCTGTTCGGTGACCTCCTTGACTGGTTTTAACAATACCTTGTGCAGCACCAAGGCTTCCCCTGTCTCTGGAGCATTTTCTGCTTCTTGGGGAGGTGCCACTGCTTCTTCTAGTTATGCAAAATATGCACCTTGTTGTCCAGCTTGTTCTGCTTCTCGATATTCAAATGATCTATGTCCCCATTTATAACACCTGTAACATTGGTAACCAGCCCCTCTTCCTCGGCCATTTCCTCTACCTCGCTAGGATAACCTACCGCATCTCACATTATCACCTCTGTCCGCTGATCCAGAATCTCTAGCACTGCTACCTTCCTCATTATTACTAGCAGTCCACCCTCTTCCATATGACTGGCCTCTTCCCTGGCCAGCTCCTCGTCCTCTTCGGGCATTTTGTCTTCTAGTGATTTTCTCTTCAGCTTTCATTGCACTCCGCTACGCTTCTTCAGTGTTCTTTGGAGATAAAATAATGATTTCATTTAAAATTTCTAATCTTAACCCATTCACATACCTGGCTATTCTTTCCGCGGTATCCTCTGTATATCCAGCTCACAAGTTCACTCGATAGAACTCCTTCATGTACTCCCTTACCATCAATCCTTTCTGTCTCAGATTCTGCACCTGCCTGTGTAGTGCAATTTGATAGTCTTTCGGTAGAAATCTACCCTTTAACTTGGCCACCATCCTTGACCAGGTTTTAATCATCAACTTGTTCAATCTTTTTCTCTCTGTCTAGACACTATCCCACCGCAGGGTTTCGTGTCCCTTCAATTTTGTCGCAATGAACCTAACTCTGCGGTATTCGTTGTCTTCCTCGCACTCGAAATACTTATCCATATCGCTGATCCAATCTAATAAAACCTTGATAGACAAGCTGCCATCATAGGTTGGGAGTTCTGGCTTGGGTTTACTGCTTGCCACTAAAACAGATCTCAACAATCTCACTTTTGGGCTCTCACCTTCTGGTCCATCTATTGCTACTTCAGTTTCCTCTTCGTTGTCATCCTATATCTCCAGGTCTCTTCTTCTCCCTACCTCCACTGCCTCCAAATGGGCAGTAAGAATTCGAATCTCCTCTCTCAGTCCTTCCTCCGCTATCCTTCGAGCACCTCTACCACAACCTTGCCTTCCTCTTTCCACGTCTTCAATCAATTTCACCTGCTCTGATACCACTTTGATGGGACCAGCCCAGCACTTTATAAACTGTCGTAATTGAAATGATTTTGTAATGTTAATATGTTTGATTGAATCATTCGGTGGTGTTTACACGTGGATGAAATGCACCGTTGGATATTTGGGTTTTACATTATATGGCATTCAATTACACAGTGATGAATAGGTACTTGCCTCGATTTTCGGATTCTCGCTCAGTCCAATGCTTCAACCCTTTGTTTGTCGTTCAATTTGGTCATTTGTTGTTGGTTAGTCGAGGGTTTTCTCCACTATGCTTTGTAAGGTTTTGGTGGGCAACTCTGCTGCAAGTCTTGGGTGCACCTCTGGTTGTTTCTCTAATGGGTCTTTGTTGTGACTATGATTGTTTCTAAACCTCGCTTCGTGGGTGGTTGTGGTTTGCCCTGTAGCTACCTGGGTAAGTGATCTCTATTGTGGTTTGTTTTCCTTCTGTCATGTATTCAACAGGCCATCATATTTCACTCATGCACTGGTATTGCTCATTCTAGTTGGAAACTTAATGTTTGCTTGTTTCCACGCTCAACTCGATGGCTTTCTTTCATCCCTGGATTAATACACAGGTAATTATTCTTTCTTTGTTTCAATTTATGGGTCTTTTTCCTCAGTTTCTGACCTGGTCTGCTCCTTCGTCTCCACAGTTAGTCGGAGCTTTTGGTGGGATGCCTGTCTTTGGTCTCACTGCGAACTCTCAAGTAAGCTGAAAGCAAATTTCATTGTTTTGTTTCCCTTTCTAGCTATGTATTTCACTTCTGCTACAATATAAACTCTAACACATGTGGATCATGGCTGTGCAGGTGTTAAGGGTTTGCAGTTGGAGGGTTTGGTTGTATACATCTCGGTCTTGTCTGGTAGGCTCTACCTCTTCGAATTTCTTTTAATGTTCGTTTTGGTCTTTAACTTACACCTTCGGGTTGTATGGATTTGTCACCCACGTTGCTTGTCGAATGGCTCACACTTTGAGCGATGCTCTGCTACTTTGGAAATCTAGGCTTCCATCGTGTCTTGACCGCAATCTTCTGTTTATAGTTGCAATTTTTTTATCAAAACCCTTACCTAGGGTTTGTCTTTCAAGGGTCCACGTGTCTATGGCTATGTATGCATATGTGGTTGAAACCCTCACCTAGGGTTTTTCGTTCACAGCTTTATTTTTACAGTACTGTTATGTAATTGTTATACACTAGGCTTTGCAATTTTTGAAAGGAAAATTCTTCAGGGAGATATAATAAGATTTCGTTGGTTTACCTGAAAAGCGTTCATTGTTGATTTGCTCTAAATTCGTAACTGGAACTGCTGTTGTGGTTCTTCAGTTTGCTAGAGATTTGATGTATAAATGTGCACGAACCCTGTATCTATGCTGGCAATTTTATATGGCTGTCAATTTAAATGTGTGGTGGAAACCTTTGTCTGGTCTGTGGGTGTTTGGCCTGTACCGAATTCTGGTTGTATCACTCAAGGTTTATTTTCGCTGTTTGCTTCGAACGAATTACAAACCCTCGTATTGTATATTCTCTTTGGTCTCGCTATGAGAACTGGTTATTTCTCTCAGGAAAACAAAAAGAATTTATTTTCAAGAATCTATGTAGAGTTAATTGTATGCTCAGATAGTCATCAATTGGAAAACATAATAAAGTACAATAGACATACAGATGGACGAAACTTGATTTCTATGTTATTGTTATTATTTGAGTGCGAGAGGTACTGAACCCCTTACATGATTTGTCCTATTACAATTATAGGTTTCTTGTTCCAATTAATGAAACTGTACAATTGCTTTTCAGTTACAGACTTTTACAGTTACTTGGTTATTAGTCATTCGTTCTATCTTATGACAAGATTTTCCCTTCAGATACATTTGTCCTTTTCCTTTTAAAATAATAGGACAATCATTAATCCATGACCTGTTAACAATAGACAAACAAATAACCCTAACTGATCAACTACCCTTAACTAAGTTAGAAATTAAAATAAAAATAAAATTCATACCTACTATTTTGTCAACCAACATAAATACGAATAAAAGTAAACTCAACTCTTTGACCTGGCAGAGACTGACACCTGATCATGGTGCCTGAGTTGGATGCTCCTGCATCATTGAAATCCACTTTAATAAGAATATTTTGAAAATGTTTTTCTTAAATGGAAAAAATTATCAACACATCCAAGTCTTAGATTATGCTAATAGAACATTTCAATGCAAAAGCCATTTTCATGCTTGTCAATATTAGTAAACCAATCCTTCTCAAACAGAGTAGAAAAGGGTTAAAATATAGAAAAGAAAAATGCGAAGAATTAATAATTACTTGTTTAAGGACAACAAATTATTTGTATTTTAGATATGTATATGTATCTCATGCTTTTGAAAATATAGTTTCCATGTCTTTTTATAAAAAAAATTAGAAAATATATTTGTTTTTTTTTCTATTGTGTCATGATTATGTGAAAAATGTGAATTATTTTGTTAATGATTAGAAATTTTTATTTTATTTATTTATTTTAAATAAAGGGTACACTAAAAGTTAGTGGGCCATGTATTATTAATCACAATCCAAGAAACAAATTTCTTGGTGTAATTCAATACTCTAAATTAAAGTGATTAAAATTATAATTTAGCCATTTCACCTTTGGAAATTTTAATTGTTTGATTTTTTGTATTTAAAAATGTCATTAGAAAATATATACGTTTTAAAATTATGATTTTTCCATTGTAAAGTGCAAAAATTCCATTACAAAATATATAAGTTTTAAAATTATGATTTTTCCATTGTAAATTGCAATTAGAAAACCTTAGGCTCTTGAAAATTTGAATGCCAATTTTATTGTTTGGTTATATAATTGAAATAGAGTGAAAATAAATAAATAAAGTTCATCATTTCTTATTGGAAAAGATAAACTTCCACTAGATAGGTTTTTAAAAGAAAATAAGCAAGTTATTTAACAAAGGAAATTTTATTTACTTGAAGTTATATACTAGTAAATAACAATTTAGATTTAAGAACGGAATTCCTCTGAAGAAAGAGGAAATTGTTTCAATGCATTGCTTTAATCACAATATGATCTATTGATTTTAAGGTTAATATAACATATGGTGAATATGAACTCTGTAAAATCAATTAAGTAATTTTATTGAGTTTTATTGTTTATATATAATGCAAAATAGTATAGCAAAAAATATTTCAATGCATTAATTTAGAAAGAGAAAATTAATTATATGCATCAATTTCAAGATGGTGAAAATCACCTAGTAAAATTATTTTAACATTATATAATGCAAAACAATTTTATAATTTTAAAGTTCATATTATAATATTTAAGAAAATGTTATTAAATATAAGTTGAAGTTTACTCTTTTGTTGACATCGTTGTATTATTATTATGATGATTTATTATTATTGATAATTTTTTATAATATTATGATATAATGAATATATGAGATACATATAAGGTAGGAGAAAAAATTATTAATATTCAAAAAGAAATATGTAAGATATGAACTTATATTTTGAGTTGAAGGTTTGAATGATATTCATTTTCAACTTCCTTCTCATATGATCGATATGATAAGGAAATATATAGCAAGTACCGTTATAAAAAAAGTTGAAGAAAATAAATTGAGATTGATTATAACAAGTATGGTTATAAATAAAGTTGAAGAAAATAAATTGAGATTGATTATAGCAAGTATGGTTATAAAAAAAGTTGAAGAAAATAATTTGAGATTGATTGTTATGTAATAGATATGTTAGTTATTACATGCATTCTATTACTTTCTCACTTTTTACCTTATTCATCATAAAACATTGTTATTTTATTTTTCATATTCGTTTTGAAATAATTTTCTTAATTATACTCACTATAAGTATGATAATAAATTTTGATGAAAACGACGAGACCCCTTCGATGAAAAGGAATTCAGGGTCTCTTCATTTTCAAAATTTTTACAAGTCCGATCTTGGGGCCTATGGGTTATGGGCCCATAAAGCCTATCTGCAATGCTATACTGATATTTATTTGCCTTAAGGAAGGCCATGCCAGGACAAACCCAAAACAGACCAGGCGTCAATGCATGATGACATCGTCATCATTCTCATCCACCCATGCTCTTGGCACTATTTGCATCTGAACTTTTCTCAGAATTCTTCTCGGGAACTAGCTCTTCAACTGATTCCTTCTCCATAACTTTTTGTTGTTTACTTCCTACCTTCTTCGGTTGCTTTGCCAACTTCTCATCCTCATCTTGCTCAGAGACATTGAGTTTATGGTTCGTATTTCCACTTCTCTTTGCCTGTTCAACTTCAACTGCATCCTTCTTTTTCCTCGACCTATTTCCTCCTTTTTTGACCAATCGATTTCTAGGGATAGGCCCATCAAACTTCTGCAAGTTTGGTACATATGTTGACGTCCGACCGCCTACAGTAATAAAATCAATCTTTTTCCCATCTACAAATGCTTTGCCGGGTTTCTTGATCTTCTTGCTCTTGCCAGATTTCTTGTCTCCTTTCTTCGCATATTCGTCTTTTTCCTCGTTCTTCTCACCTCCAGTCTTTTCCTCTGGAGCACCATCAGCAGCTTCATCTATAGCCATCTTTGCGGGTTCGTCGAGCTTTTCAGAATCTCTGTCTACCTTAGACTCTTCTATGGTTTCCACCTTCTCAGAAACAGAGATCTCCTTCTCGACCTCGACCTCGACCTTGTCGTTGGCCATCGACTTCCCCTTGTTCTTCCCCTTAAGACTGGCCTGACTGCCCCGCCGTTACAGAGCAGCTTTTCTTCGACTCTTGCGCTCAGAAACCAGCTGGAACACCTATGGGTCCGAATATGCGAGAGACTAGGGTTTCTTCGAACAGACACACCTCGCCACCGTCCACAACCCAAGCGAAAACCCTGCATACTAACATGCCTATTTGGTGGCATTCACACTTTCATTTTTAGCAGAAAAGAAAACCAGAAACAACAAAAACATACAAAGAAACAAGTTCACAGAAAACACATTTTATTATGTACAACTCAGATTACAGTTTAAGGCATCTCAGCCTTAATCCGAAATTTCTCCAGCAACTACATTTTGCCCTTTCTCTCACACGCACAGGTTTCTTTCCTCTCTTTTCTTTCTGGTCCCTCATTCTCTCATGAATCCCTCATTCTTATCACACATACATTTAGTTTTTAACTGATTTATAACTAAAATTAGTTTCTTAACCGAATCTTGGCCTGGCTGTCCATGTGGTCATCCACATGTCTTCATCCTCTAATTTTCTTTCTTTGAGGTGTCTGGATGCTCCTGCATCAGACTCCCGAGGTACAAAAAATTATGACCTCCTGGTCGTATGCTCCCGAGGTACAAAATTATGACCTCCTGGTCATATGCGTTTCCTTCGCAATTCTACCCACTGTTTCACTTCGTCAGTGGAACTTCCTTCATGTGAGATGCAACCAAACCTCTGCCATAGCAAGTCCTCCTCCCTGCTACTAGATGCCCTACCAAGCTTCTCTCCTGAGCTCGGTCCTCTCGGCATCTCCGTGGTTCTCTCCTCTCGAACCAAGTGAGCACTCCTGCTCGAGGTTTGCTGCAATTTTCTCACCTTCACAAAAAAAAAAAAAAAAAAAAAAAAAA
>APFE030570167.1:18128-58234 GCA_000404065.3 Pinus taeda
TGAAATCTCTAACATGACTCATGAAGAAGAGGAAGAAATGCAACATGATATATCAAAATTATGAGACCAAGTGCAACAAATTTCACTCTCATAAAAAGTAACAGAAGCTAAGATGGATGCTTCAAAGAAAAGCATGGAAGCTAAGATGGTTGGTTTGAAGAATTGTGTGGAAGCCAAGATGAATGACATGGAAGCTAAGATGGATTGCATGGAAGCTAAGATGGATGGTTTAGAATTCATCATTCTGTTGGGAGCGTTTGAATTGTTTTTGTCGCATTTTCCAGACATACTTTCTTTGTGATGGTTGAATTCAATTTGCACATTTAGCACTATCAGATTTGCTGCCATAGCTATTGGTGTCTCTTTATATAATGGTACTCATATCTATCCCTAACAAGCTAATTATTGTAAGAACTTGTGGATATGTTTCTTTGAGATACATGCATCTTTGTTTTGGGCTAATTTGAATTTTGGCTTACTTTATTTCGGGAAGTCTTCTATCAAAACTAGCATGCCACTAACAAATATTTGGGATGACTGGGCATTGAATGCCATGCATCCAGAATCATTTCATAGAAAATGAGCTTCTAGGCATGCGATTGATTTAGAAATGGTAACAGAAATAATCTACTAAGATGAAATCATTAGTTGGTTACTTTTAATAGTTAGTTATTGATAGTGGTTATGTATGTACTAATAATTTTGGACGCATGTAAATCTATTGATTGTGTTAATACATGGTCTCACAAAGGGTTTTGCATAAAAAACATCTCCATTGCTTCACCTTTCCATATATTTCACTCTCGGTGCAATTGCTGGTTTTAAAATCAATGCCTATATATGAAATTTCAAGGACTAGCATAACTCTCACATAATTCTTTAAAGGATGCTAGCTCAATGGAAGAGCATCTTCTTTATAAGCAGGAGGTTGGTGGTTCAATTCCACTGTGTCCTAATATGAATTAATCAATGATATTTTAGTTTATTTTTAATTAAATACTTTTAATATTGGTTTATTTGAATGGAAAGATATCTTTTAAATTCATTATTTTATATTGTCTCTAATGAGACAAAAGTTATAGAAAAAAGTGATGTCGTATTATCTTTGAATGTAATTTTCTATTGTCTCTAGAGAGACAATTGTTAGGATCAAATATATTGTCTCTTTAAAGGCAATATGTCTTTAATCCCAATTATTATCTCTAGAGAGACAAAAATGAAATTGTTGCAGGAGAGGCAAAAAAGCTTGTGTTATATATTGTCTTTATAAAGATAATATTTTAAGAAAATTTAATTTTAAGACGACTTAATTTAAGACACCCACTTAAAGACAATTTTTAAGACAATACACAATTTTTCTTTTGTCTCGAGTTAAGACAATTTACCCAAAATTGTTTTAAATATTGTCTTAAAACTCCTCTTTGTGTTGTAGTGTTGGTTGAGTTCTTTCCCATTCTTTCGTGTGTTGCAGAAAATTTAGTTTGCAGTGGGTAAAGGCTCTAGTGAAGGGAGATCTGACTAAAGGAGCTGCAGGGAGAAGTTTTCTAGTGTGCTAGTAAGAGATGGACAAAGAAATCGGGTAAATCCTCGGCATGCAGTGCTTGGAGTTTGATGTAAATTATGTAGCATTTGTTGATTGTACTCTAGAAAGATATTACATAATATATGACAGAGAAATCCGCCTATAGTTTTTAATTCGAAGTGTGTGCAAGCTTTAGTTGTTGTTGAATTATGTTTTGAAGGCTTTATTAAATCCACCTGTAGTCTTAAATCCAAGTGTGGGAAAACTTCAATCTTTGTTAGAATTTGGTTATTAGATATGTTTTGAAGGCTTCCTTCGTATGTAGTGTTGGTTGAGTTCTTTCCGATTCTTTCATGTGTTGCAGAAAATTTAGTTTGTAGAGGGTAAAGGCTCTAGTGAAGGGAGATCTGACTAAAGGAGCTGCAGGGAGAAGTTTTCTAGTATGCTAGTAACAGATGGATGAAGAAACCGGGTAAATCCTCGACATGCAATTCTTGGAGTTTGATGTAAATTAAGTAGCATTTGTTGATTGTACTCTAGCACGATATTGCATAATCTATGATAGAGAAATCCGCCTATAGTTTTTAAATCGAAATGTGTGCAAGCATTAGTCATTGTTCAGTTATGTTTCGAAGGCTTTATTAAATCCACCTGTAGTCTTAAATCCAAGTGTGGGAAAGGTTCAATCTTTGTTAAAATTTGGTTATCCGATATGTTTCGAAGGCTCCCTTTATATTTTGGTCTAATGACATCCATTAGGCCGATATATATATATATATATGAATGGTTAATGAAAACGATCAAAATAATTGAAAAGTGAATTGTGGTAGTTGCTTGTAATTGATTTTTTTTTTTAATATTTTAAAGAGTGTATGGGGTGTGTAGCTAAAATAAAATAAAATAAAAAGAGAGAGGAGAGAGTCATAAAATTTGAGTTGTGAAGTTTAATAAAATTTTATGACTTGTGCTTGAGGGTTTATATTTGTAACTAAGGATTAAGCAAATTAGTTGTGAAAATTACTATTTTTGATGGTTGGTACTTGAGGATTCATAATAAATATGGATAATGGATTGGAAGAATCTTATTTATTTGAATCTAACAAGCTAGATAGTGAAAACTATCCAAATTGGAAGTTTAAGTGGCAAACTTTAATGAAAGGCTATAATATATGGCCAATTGTGTCTGGCGATAAAGTCAAGTGAGAGCCCCCTTAAGAAACAACTATTGCAATTCAATATTGGGAGTGATGAGAAGACACAATAAAGGTGATTTTGAAAATGTCTGTTAAGGGCAATATTATTCCACACATTAGAGAGTGAAAACACCCAAGGAGACGTGGAAACTCTCAAAAGTTTGTATGAGAGGAAGACTATAAATCAAATATTGTATTTAAAGAGTAATCTTATTTTGATTGAGATGGAAGAAAATGGAAGTATGGGTAATTTTATTTCCAGAATTAAGGATATAAAAGACACAATGGGTGACATTGGTGAAACAATATCTAGTACAAATTTGGTTACTATGACATTAAATGGAGTGCTTGATGAGTATTACATATATATTATTGGTGTTGTCGCGAAAGAAAATATCTTATGTTTGATGAGTTAGTAGGTGTACTTATGCAAGAAAAAGAAGGGACGAAAATTTTGAATAAAAAATCTCGTAATTCAATTTTAGCATTGATGGATAAAGGGACGCAGTCCTTCAAAGGAAAACAATGGGAAAAAAATAAAGACAAAATACCACAGATAAAATCATTTCAAAATACATCATCACCAAAATCAAATTCAAGTAGACAATATGTGTGTTGTTACTATGGCAAACTTGGTCATTTTCTTAAGAATTGCATGAAAAAAAGGTCTAATCAATTTAAACAAAGAAGGCATACATGAAATTATGTTGATAGAGGTGAGGTGATCAGTCATGATATTAGCAATCTTAAATTATTTGTGTCTAATGCTACTTTATTAGCAAAAATTAATGATGATAATGCTTGGTTCATATATTATGGTACATCAATCCACATGTCATGCAAAAGATATTGGTCTGATACATATCATGAAGTCAATAATGATGCACATATCTATTTAGGAGATAATAGATCACATGAAATTAAAGGATACGGTGATATAAGTGTTATTATGCCTAATTGACAAGAAAAACAAATTCAAAATGTGTTGTATGTTCCAGGATTAAAGAACTTAATTTTTGTATTGACTATTACAGATCAACATTTAAAAGTTGAATTTGTGAAATCACATTGTTTGGTAAAGGATATGTTGGACAAATAAAAGGATGTTACAAAAGGAATGAGAGTTGGCTGATTATACAAGTTATATGTAACGAAGAATGGGCATCAAACATTGGCTTCAACAAGCATGTCAAATATAAAACTTTGGCATCAAAGGTATGGACACTTAAATCATAATGACCTAATGTCATTACAAAAGAAATTGATGGAATAAGGCCTTCCAAATATAAAGGGTGAACACTTTGAATGTGAAGCTTGAGCACTAGGAAAACAGTATAGGTAATAATTTCTTGTGATTGAAGATAGAAGAAAACGTGAAATACTTGAACTGGTGCATATTGATGATGTGATCTTATGCAAACTAGGTCACTTGGAGGAGCATATTACTTTGTTATATTTATTGATGATAGCACTAGATACACCTAAGTGTACTTTATAAGAAATAAAAGTGATGTGTTTGAATACTTATAATAATTAAAGAATATAGTTAAAAAGAAAACAAGAAAGAGCATTAAAATTCTTTGATCAGATAAAGGTGGTGAGTATACTTGAGGAGCTTTTGTCAAATACAACAAGCAAAATGGAATTATGCAACAATTTACAATATCACATACACCTCAGCAAAATGAAGTAGCTGAGAGAAAGAATAGAACATTAGTTGAATGTGCTTGTAGTTTGTTGAAAAGGAAAGGACTATCTAATATTTTTTGGGGAGAAGCCATTATACAATTGTATATCTCAAATATAGAAGTTCTAAAAAATATCTTTAGCAAAAAACACCAGTTGAAGAATTTTATGATTTTAAACCTAAAGTTAGTCATTTAAGGATATTTAGATGTAAGGCCTTTACTCATATTCCCAAAGAGGATAGGAGAAAATTAGATGCCAAAGATATCAAATACAATTTTATTGGATATTGTACTCATAAAAAACCATATAAAATGTATGATCTAGGTACTCGCAAGGTTTTTGCAAGTAGACATGTTATATTTCATGAGTATGAAGATACACAAATGAAAGAAAATGAACATAATGTATGACATCCTCCTTATTAGAAATTTAAGGAAGAAGAAGAAGTTGTAGAATCACCTCAAGGAGGAATGGGCATTCTAGAAGACATTTCAAGAAGTTAGTGTTCACAAAGAAGTGATGAAGGCACTCCAAAAAGAAGAAGAAGAGGAGAAGGTACTCCACAACGCAATGAACCTCTAAGAAGATCAAAACGACAAACTCAAACCCCTATCATGTATAAATATTATGCTTTAATGCCTTAAGTGATGACTATTGTTGAGCCTTTAAATTATGAACAAGCTAAAAATCATAAAGAATGGATGGAATATCTGAAAGAAGAATATGACTCTATAATGAAAAATGAAACTTGGGAATTAACAAAATTACCTGAAAATAAAGTCCCTATAAGATCAAAATGGTTGTACAAGACATAATTTAATGCAGATGGTAGGATAGACAAATATAAGGCAAGATTGGTTGCAAAAGGTTATTATCAAAAAGAAGGTATAAATTATGAAGACACTTTTGCACCAATCGAAAAAATGAACAAAATCAAAATAATGATAACATTGGACACTAAATATGTTTGGAAGCTACATCAATTAGATGTGAAATCAACCTATCTAAATGGGGAATTAAAAGAGGAGATCTATCATGTTCAACGAGAAGGATTTGTAAATAAGAGACAAGAACATCTCAAATGTAAGCCTAAGAAAGTCTTGTATGGACTAAAATAGAAACAAAAATGTTGGTATGAGAAAACAAATAAATTCTTCTCTCGACAAGGATTTAACAAAAGCATAAATTATCCTAATTTGTATATCAATTCAGATCGAAATAGAAATATAACATTAATCTCTATATATGTTAATGATCTAATAATAACAAAGAATGCTACTAAATTAATTAAAGATATAAAAAGGAAGTTATCACAAGAATTTGAGATGAAGAATTTTTGACAACAAGGAAAATTTTAAGGATGGAAAATTATCTTAAAGTTTAAAAACATTGGCAAATATTACTAGTCCTTAATATGCAAACTATAAAATGTCTATTGATATATTTGTAAAATTATTAAAATTTATAATATTTATATATATAACCTCTATATAATGTTGGTGACTTTAAAGGTAAAATAATTTTATATTGTAAAATTTTGGAAAATCATTTTTAGAAAAAATGTAAATTGGTGAATCTTTTCTTTGGAAAAATCATGGAAAATTAGCCCACCTGCGAATATTAGCCCCAAAAATTTTCTCACACTATTATCTAGGTCTTGAAGTATGGAGAGATAGTGGAGGGACTTTAAGCACATAAAGAAAACATACAAATGAGGTACTAAAGAGATTTCATATGAAATGATGTAAAGTAGTGAGTTGTCCCTTGGAACAAAATATCAAATTTAGAAATGATGATGGAACAAAAGAGATGAATGGAACATTGTATCGACAATTAGTGGGAAGTGTGAATTATCTCGCTGCCACTAAAACATACATTGCTCATGCAGTGATCATACTTAGTCAATTCATGACTAAGCCTCGTGAAAGCCATTGGATAGTTGCAAAAAGGGTCCTATATTTAAATGGAACTATTAATTTTGGTGTTGAATATAATAATGATTATAATGTTGAATTGACAAGTCATTCTAATTTTGATTGGGACGAAATCCCGATGACAGGAAATCCACCACTGGATATGTGTTCAATATAGGATTGGGAGCTATATCATGGAGCAGTAACGAATAACCAACAATTTCCTTGTCATCAACTGAAGCATAGTATAAAACATTATGTAGTGTCATCTGCGAAGAAATATGGCTCACACTGATACTTGAAGATGTTGGAGAAGCACAACAAGAAGCTACAGAGATAAAATATGACAAGCAAAGCACCATCAAATTGACGAACAATCTTGTATATCATGCAAGGTCATATAGATACACAACATCATTTTGTAAGAGAAAAGTCAAATCAAAAGAAATTGACTTAATATATTGTAATACAAATGAGAATGTGATTGACATATTCACTAAGTATTTTGGGAAGGCTAAATTTGAAATTTGTAGAAGTAAGTTATGTATTGTAGAAAATCCAAGTTATGTTGTAAGTCTTGCCAAAACTTAGACTTGTAGGCATGTCAATCAAGAGTATGTTTGTCTCTTATGTATTGTGCTATAGTGTATTTTGTGTGTTTTTCATATGATTAAAATTAAGGGAGAATGTTGGAAAACATTAATTCAAACTAGCCTTCTGCATTAAATGCATTAGGCACGAAGTCCAGTGGCTTTCGGAAAGTTGAGCAAGAAGCCATTGTCATGGACAACCCAAATAGTCTGGAAACTTCATCACCATTTATAAAAATTCTTCTTTGGATTTCTTGATAAAAATTGCTAACATAATTAAGGCAACCCGAAAACCTTTGCAATTGTGTCTTATCCTTGAGCACATCTGGAAATTTGTTAGCAAAGTCAATGGCATGCTATTGGAGAGAAATCTGCCCATTGCAGATTGTATGACCCAAAAATTTTATAGAAGTCTGAAAAACTTCTATTTTCTTCTTGCTTAGAACTAGCCCATTCATGTGAACTAACTTTAAGAAAATATTTACCTGCTTAAAGTGTTCATCTATATTCTTAGAAAAAATCAAAATATCATCAATATATAGAATCAACTAGTCAAAATAAGGTTTGAAAATGTCGTCCATCACCTTCTGGAACTTTGAGGGAGAATTTTTGAGCCGAAATGGCATGACATTCCACTCATAATGTCCTGCATGAATGCTGAAGGCAATTTTAAACTTATCTGATTCCTCTATAACCACCTGCCAA
Source organism: Pinus taeda (assembly GCA_000404065.3). Classification (NCBI taxonomy): domain Eukaryota; kingdom Viridiplantae; phylum Streptophyta; class Pinopsida; order Pinales; family Pinaceae; genus Pinus; species Pinus taeda. The sequence goes on from APFE030570167.1 coordinate 25,741, forward strand.
AATCCCGCCTTTAAATCAAACTTCAAAAATATTTTAGCACCTGCAATTCTTCTGATCAAGTCTCCTTTGTGTAGAATTGGATAGGTGTCATCTGCAAGAACTGAATTCAGAGATTTATAATTGATGACAAGTCTTGGAATACCCCTGATCTGTTCTGCCCTTTTGTTCACATAAAACCCATAACAATTCCATGGGCTATTTGATTCTCTTATTAGTCTCCTGTCAAGCAGTTGCTGGATCTCTTTCTGGCAAATATCCCTTTACTCTTTGCCCATGGGGATTTCTCTACTCTTGCAGGGTTTTCCTAGAAATCCTTCTTTGTATGGCAGCCTGATAGTATGCTGTTTTCGATGCCAAAAGGCATTCGGCTCCTTTGAAAAACATTTTTCTTCTAGCTTTTGCTTCAAATCTTGAATTTTGTGTTTTATCTGAGGCAACTTTAGCTGTTCTTCAATCCTTAGCTTACTCTTTATATCTTTGAGGTCTGTTAGTAAGGATTATGCCTTATCTAGCTTCTGGATTGCCTACACCATAGTAGAGACCCTTGGAATGGAAACATAAGGTAGTATAATCTTCTTCTTTTTGCCTCTTGATGTGGGGACTGAGATAAAGTAACCAGATCTTCCTCCTTTCAACCTGGCTGAACCATGTGGTTCAACTGCAGCAAGAAATATATTTCCTAAAATACAATCAACAGGAATATCTGCAACATCAAACTTCATATATACACAATGTGAATGAAAACACAATGAAGCTCTTGGAACTTCATACTCGAGCTTCTTATTTCCAAGACCCACAAGCTTTCTTTCAGCAGAGACCCAGTATCTGGCTGGAAAGTTCTTCATATTAACGATATTAATGTTTGCACTTGAGTCTAATAATGCAGTCATTTGAAAAAAAATTCCTAGAATACAAATGTTTACCTTAACATGATGTTGCTTATAGGTAATGGTAAATAATCTCATGTCCTTAAATCCAAAATTTGGATCTTGCATACCTTCAGCAATCTGGACCTCTTGCGCATGTGCAGCTTGGTTCCAGGGATCATCCTCGTCTTCTTCTTCTTCTTCTTCATATTTCTGGCTAGTCGCAACTTGTTTGCCTTTCTGTAGTTCTGCAATCTGAGCTTTGATTGCAGAGATTTCGGATTTGATGTGGTGGATTTCACCACTTACTTCACCTAGAGTAAGTGACCTTACTCTTCCTGGTTTTTGGTGATGCATTTGAAAACACTTCGTATTGCGCTCATAGGATGCATCAACAAACAATGGTTTCTTCCCTCATTCCATAAGAGCTTTAGTTTTTAGCTGATTTGTGAAAGTTTCGATCAGTCTGTTCTTCATGTCACCGTCCTCCATAGCCCGAATTTGAGACAAAATTTTTAATTCTACTTATTCATCTACAGATGCCATAAGTACTTTTTCGTTTAGAGGTTTTGCCTTCTCTTCTTCACTTGAGCTGCTGGAATAATCAGAATCATCTTCATACAACGTATGGCAAGCGCATTCATCAGAGTAAGAGCATGAGCATTTTGATGAGTGTGATTCAGAATATTGGCCCATATTTGCCTGTAGTTTTGCTTCTGTCCATGAGCTAAAAGAATGAAGAGAAGTTTCTTCTAGCTGGTGCTGTTGTGCTGAAACCCTGATTGTGAGATTGGGGCACCTTTCTGTAACATGAGTAGCAGAGTTACATCTAAGGCAAACAGTAGGTCCTCTATGCTCCTTTTTGACTTGTTTCGCTTTTTGGGCATAGCCAGCGATGTTTTTCCCTCTGTTAAGTTTCGATTCTTCACCTTGAGGACATCTTGAGGCAGTGTGCCCATTCTGCCCGCATAACCAGCAAGTGAAACATTGAATGCCATGAGAATTTGGCTATTATCCGTTAAAGAGTCCGGCCTGGTGACATGGTTTTACCTCAAGGCTGAATCAGACATCTTTATGCAGGTTGAGAGTACAAGTTTCACGACAAGTGTTTCGTCCATAGTAGAGTATGGCCTCAGACATTGTTTTCATCGAAAACGAAAACAATGATAATACAGACGCAGTGCCATAATTTCAAAGATAACTTGGTGGATGTAGGGGTGCCGTACCTATAGCCCTATCCCAGGTTTTTTGTCTGGATCTCGATTAGTTGCATATTCATTTGCTGGTTCTTTGGAAATGGCCAGTGTTTGCCAGACCTTGCATATTCATTTGCTGGTTGTTTGCCAGACCAAAGTATTGAGGACGCTTGGCATCTATTTAACAAAATAGTTACACATCGTCAATGGAAAAGTACTGCAGATGATTGGTATGTGTTTGTTGATATGTCTTCAAGCAAAGTGTTTGGTGAATTCCTTTGGATGCACGGTGTTCGAACAACATGTTTGCAGAAATTTTATATTGTCAGGTTTTCTGAGGACAGCTCCATAGCTATTTGTTGAGTGCTTGACAAAATTTTTGTAGATCTTTTCGCACAGATGGATTGTCAAATTATGATCAAAATTCTTTCCGAAGAACTAGAAGAAATCGGGTGCAATCACATGGCTATTTTTAAGATTCAAAAGCAACAATTGAGGTAGAGATTGGGGATTTTTGTTATTGCGAGGTGTCTTCATACGTGCGTGAATAGTTTGGAGCATTTATTTTTAATATTTAATTGTCATATTTACAAAGATTTAATTATTAACTTGATACTACCTTTGGGGATGAGCGGTGGGAAATAAGGTCTATTTTCATGATACTCTCAAATACAATTACACTACAATTATTTTGAAGCCTTCATTTATCTCAAGTGTTCATGACAGATTACATAGCTTGAGGTTACCTATGTATCTTTTTTTTATATATAAAATATATGCAGTAATTTATTAATTTAATGGTTACTAATTTTTTATTTTTATTTTATATGAATGAATTCATTTATTTGCACCACAAGATATAATATTTCTATTAATCTAAAACAATTTTTTATTATTTAGGATTTTGATTATATTGAGTTTTTAAACATCTAGTACTTGGGTTTGAGGAAATTAGAGGCTTTTTATAATTTTCTAATTTCCCAATTAAAATTTTGCTTCTTAATTTTTCACTTTTACCAATTTTTTAAGGATATTATACATTCTTTGGAATTTTATATCAAAATAATATTCAGACAACTCAAGTGAGATTATGTATATCACTTGCATTTATGTTGAAATCCACTTTAATAAGAATATTTTGAAAAATGTATCTCTTAAATGGAAAAACATATCAACACATCCAAGTCTTAGATTATGCTGATAGAACATTTCAATGCAAAAGCCATTTTCATGCTCCTCAATATTAATAAACCAATCCTTCTCAAACAGAATAGAAAAGGGTTAAAATATAGGAAAGGAAAATGCGAAGAATTAATAATTACTTGTTTAAGGATAACAAATTATTTGTATTTTAGATATGTATATGTATCTCATGCTTTTAAAAATATAGTTTCTATGTCTTTTTATTAAAAAAATTAGAAAATATATTTGTTTTTTTGTCTATTGTGTCATGAGTATTTGAAAAAATATGAATTATTTTGTTAATGATCAGAAATTTTTATTTTTATTTATTTATTTTAAATAAAACGGTTACACTAAAAGTTAGTGGGCTATATATTATTAACCACAATCCAAAAAACAAATTTCTTGGTGTAATTCAATACTCTGATTAAAGTGATTAAATTATTATTTAGCCATTTCACCTTTTCAAAATTTAATTCTTTCATTTTTTGTATTAAAATGTCATTGAAAATATATACGTCTTAAGAATTGATTTTTCCATTGTAAAGTGCAAAATGTCATTAATAAAATATATAAAATTTAAAATTATGATTTTCCATTGTAAATTGCAATTAGAAAACTTTAGGCTATTGAAAATTTGAATGTGAAATTTATCGTTTGGTTATTTAATTGAAATAGAGTGAAAATAAATAAATAAAGTTCATCATTTCTCATTGGAAGAGATAAACTTCCACTAAATAGGTTTTTAAAAGAAAATAAACAAGTTATTTAACAAAGGAAATTTTATTTACTTGAAGTTATATACTAGTAAATAACAATTTAGATTTAAGAACATAATTCTTTTTAAGAAAAAAATTGTTTCCATGCATTGTTTTAGTCACAATATGATCTATTGATTTTAAGGTTAATATAGTATATGCTAAATATGAACTCTGTAAAATCAATTAAGTAATTTTATTGATTTTTATTGTTTATATAACAAAAAATATTTAAATGTATTAATTTAGAAAGAGAAAATTAATTATATGTATAAATTTCAAGATGGTGAAAATCACTTAGTAAAATGATTTTAACATTATATAATGCAAAACAATTTTATAATTTTAAAGTTCGTATTATAATATTTAAGAAAATGTTATTAGATATAAGTTGAAGTTTATTATTTTGTTGGCATCGTGTATTATTATTAGGATGACTTATTATTATGGATAATCTTTTATAATATTATGATATAATGAATATATGACATACATATAAGGTAGGAGAAAAAAATTATTAATATTCAAAAAGAAATATGTAAGATATGAACTTATATTTTGAGTTGAAGGTTTGAATGATATTCATTTTCAACTTCCTTCTCGTATGATCGATATGATAAGGAAATATATAGCAAGTACTGTTATAAAAAAAAGTTGAAGAAAATAAATTGAGATTGATTATAACAAGTATGGTTATAAATAAAGTTGAAGAAAATAAATTCAGATTTATTATACCAAGTATGGTTATAAAAAAAGTTGAAGAAAATAATTTGAGATTGATTATTATGTAATAGATATGTTAATTATTACATGCATTCTATTACTTTCTCACTTTTTACCTTATTCATCATAAAACATTGTTATTTTATTTTTCATATTCGTTTTGAAGTAATTTTCTTATATATACTCACTATAAGTATTGATAATAAATTTGAAATAATAAAATGTATCCAGCATTTACATATAAGATCATGAAAATCAATAATTTACACTTAACTATTACTTCATCACATGAGAAAAAAATTATAATTTTAATATTTCTTACCATTAATTTTAGCTATCTATATATATATGAATGATAAAGAAATGAGTCAAATTAAGTCACTACCACATTTCAGGAGATTTGTAAGACAATGTATTATATAGTCATAATGCATAAAAAGAAATGAAGTATCCATTAAACTCCACATACTTCAATTACTTACACTTCAAAAGTCAATCATAATTGTTACTTCTTCGTTACATTGAATAAAAATGGAAAAGTAATAAATTGAGATCTAATCCTAACCATAATAAATAACAAAGAATTTTTTAAATAGTCATATTTTTTTTCAGATAAGATGACAATTTGTTTTCCCTTTACATTTCTTATTTATTATATCTTAATCCAAAAAAAATACTTATTTATTATAACCTAATCGAAAAAGGCTTAATCCAAAAAAAATATTTATTATAACCTAATCTAAAAAGTAGAAATCATATAAATTTGTCTTTTTCCCCAATCCCTTTCCTTTATAACATAATCTTGTTTGTGATTAGGACATGAATCAAATTAAGTCATCCAGAGATAAGTGAGGAGGTAGTATACGATAAAGCTTGAGTTTGACCTGGTAAAAGGTATAGAATTCAGGTCAAATTTCCTCAATGGATTTTGCAATGATTTTAATGCTAGAGTTGGCTGATGGCGAGGAAGACTCAAGTTTGTCTAAACTTACCAATTTAGACTTTGAAGTAGAAAATCATGTTTTCATTAAGGAATATTATGGGAGTTAAAAATCAAATTTTTAATTATATAGAAAAAGTTTAGCCTATGAAAGACTTTGGAGCTTGGATATCAAGTGAAGATGATAAGAATCTAGACTAGCATTTCCAATATAGGATTTCAAGGAGAGTTACAAATCCTAATTTTTTATGTTTTATGAAGACTAAGATGTTTTAGTGTCCTTTATGAATTTTATAATTTTATTCCTACTATTGTTAGCAACACCAAATGAGAGTCTATTATTTGGTGAGTTTTCATGTGTCCTTTCCTATATCCATGATTGAGAGGCTATTGAAAGTAATTTCACCAACATTCTTTGTATTTTAGAAATGAAGGCCATTAGCACTGCCATCCTAGCTGAGGTATAAGGTTCCATCATCCAAGAAGCCATATGAACCAAAAGACTAAATACCTATTAACATCATCAACATTACTTACAATTTATTATCCATATAATTTATAAACAACAAGCATAAAATGTTCACCCAATAAACTTCAACCAAAGTACAAAACAATGACAAGTGGAATGCAAGTGAGAACAATTATTTAAACAATTAAATGCCTACAACTAATGATGGATGAATCATTTTTCATCCAACCATAGGTTCAATTGTATCTTTAACTTTCAACAACCTACCACACCCTAGACATACCATGATATCACTAGGAAAACTACTATTCAAAGGATAACAATGAGGGCCACTCTCTTTCACTAACAATTTTGCAACAAAAGTCCCTCTTCCCCACTGAGCATAAGGCTTCTATGAATTCTCATATTCCTTTCCAACAGGTAGGAAAAAAACACATGGAAGCATCTTCATTATTCAATTAGTCCCTAACATTCTCCTCTCTTAACACCACTCTAGATCACCTAGTTCAATCAACTTACATCCCATTTACAAAACTTGAATACTGGGTTCTTCTACATGAATTTGGCAAGCTAGATTGGGTCTTTTCAAACTCAAGATGCATCAACAAACTTATAACACTAATGTGAAAATTTTAGATGAACTTGGGCATCCAAATTGAGCTCTAGTCAACCAAAAAGTTATAGGAACCAATCCACTAGGGGTGGGCAAGTTCGAACTTGTGAATTTCATTCTCCCAATATGAGTGTGCTCGTTTGTGCCATGGCTATTTGAATCCACCATTGGGTGGTTGTTCTTTGAACCTTTTTCCATTCCCCCACACCACTCATGGATTAGCTCTTGAAATTCGAAATAGATACTTGCCTATACTAGCCTTAGAAGTTTTAAAGATCTCAACAACCAACAAAATTTGATAATTGTGGTAGGTGGTTGTTTTAACTACAAAATTCTTTATTCAATAAATTTTTGAACCAAAACAAAAAATAAACCATCATTTTCAAAATTAAATTTTGACATAATACTTCAGTGAGATTATTTTAATGGTTATAAGCAAAATTGATTCTCCCAACCCTCACAAATGTATCATTATGGTAAATGTATATGCTCCCAACCCTCACAAATGTGCCATCATGGCCAATGTATATGCTCTACCCTACCCTTCAGTAAGCTGTGGGATCATTTCCATTGGTAACATGGTAATTTATTCAGTTCCACTTAAAAGTCAACAATGAATTGAGATTGAGATTCACACATACTATTAAAAAATCAAAACCAGATATTACGATGAAAAAAATAATTAATTTGAATTTTTTCTTTTATTTTATAATTTATGAGTGTAAACCATGGTCTCAGTGCCCATTGTCATGGTCTCGGTGCCCATTGTCATCATGATTTATTCGGTGCCCACTGTCATCATGATTTATTATATAATCTGAGTGTAAAGCATGGTCCCAATGCCCATTGTCGTCGTGATTTATTTTATAATCTATCAGTGTAAGTGCCATTATCGTCATGATTTAAAAAACATAATTTGTTATATATATATATATATATGAATATGAGATTTATTTTAAAATATTTTTAGTATTTGATATATTAAAGTGGGATTATTTGTTGTTTAATTAATATAGATCTATTTTAATTAAGATTTTGTAGAGGGGATGGTCAGTTTCTTTATTTGCAATTTTTTTTTAATGAAAAAAACATTATTTAATATTTGTATAGTTATTTATTTTTTTATTTTTTTAGTAGATTTTCTTAAAAAAAATATTCTGCCTTATATTGAACCAAAATTTCAATTTTTATAAAAACTAACAAATTACCACATAAATAAACTTCTAATTCAATTAATTTAAATATATATATATATATATATATTCAACGATTAAAAATTATGAAAAGCATGGCAAACATTTTCCCGTTGAACATTAATTTCCTCGATTGCCATTGAAACCAAACCTCTTGGTTCAATTAGTCTGTGATTTCGCATTAAAACTTGGAATGGCGTGAAAATTATGTTACTATCCGTTAAAGCATCTGGCCTTACGTTTCTGCCAATAGTGACAGAGGCAAGCATCCATGATTTTACCTCGAGGCTTAATCAGACTTGTTTATGCCAGGTTGATGGTACAAGTCTCACAACAAATGATTCGTCCATAGTGATGCCAGACTATGGCCTCAACATATGCATTAATTTGTTAATTTAATGGATTTAATTGTTTAATTTAATTTTATGTGAATTAATTGGGTTATTTTGGAAAAAATGTAGTGATGCCAGAGTATGGCCTCAAACGTTGTGTTCATCGAAAACGAAGGGAAACAATGATAATACACACGCGGTGCCAGAATTTGAGGAGGATCCAGAAGGGTGCCCTTATACAGTGGCGTACCTACAGCCGTATACTAGGATCTCGAGTAGTTGCATAATCATTTGCTTCTTTGGAAATGGCCAGTGTATGCCCACCAATGTATTGAGGAGGCTTGGCCTCTATTTTTTGATTGGTATGTGTTTGTTGATATATCTGCAAACAAAGCGTTTGGTGTTCAGGGTTTTGATCATATTGATTATTAAACAGTTTTTGAGTATTTAGTACTTGGTTTTGGAAAAATGAGAGTTTTTTTTATTGTATTTTTATTTTCAAATTTCTATTTAGCTTTTTAATTTTTCATTACATTTTTAACATTTACTATTTTTTTTAAGAATATGAGGATATCATTGGAATCTTACACTAAAAAAATAGTGAAACAACTCAAATGAACTTATCTATATAAATTTGTATTTATGTTATATCAACTTTAAAAAATAGTAAAAATGTGCTTCCGAGATGGGAAAAAAATTTAACACATCTTAAGTCATAGATTATGGGTCTTAGATTATGTGAATAGAACATGTCATTGCAGAAAATATTGTCTGTAAAAGCATATACATGTTATTTTTCCCTATTTTATGAGAAAAAAATTAACATAAAAAAACAGAGATAGATCTTTAAAAAAATTATAACAGTGATTATGAGGATGACTTATATGTATTAACAAATGAATACTTCTTAAATACAATAGAAAATAGTAAACAAATAGAAAAGGAATATGTGAAGCATTAATGATAGGTTTTTCGAAAAATAATAAATGATTTGTACTTTTAATGTGTATATTTATTTCTATGTTTTTGCAAGTGTATTTTCAGTATGTATTTTTGTAAGTTCTTTTACAAAATATATTTGTTCTTTTGTGTGATGAGTATTTGAAAAATATGACTTTTTTAATAAAAGGAAATTGTGATCTTATTTTTATTTTTTTAATAAACGGTACCTAATAAGTTAATGGATTATAGAAAAGTGATTTACACTACTAGTCACTAACAATTACATCTTATCAATCATAATTCAAGAAGCAACCTTTACATTTTATGAATCATAATCCAAGAAGCAACCTCCTTGTTGTAATTTAGTATGCTAAGTTTTAAAGTTATTAAAATTATAATATACCATGTACTTTGTGGGAATTGAATTTTTTTTTTTTTTTTTTTATTTAAAAATGTCATTACAAAATGTACACACCTTTAAAAATTATGATTTCTCCATCGTAAATTGCAATTAAAGCATTTATGACCATTTAAAATTTCAATGAGAATTTTATTGTTTTGATCAAGTGAGTTATATGACTGAAATAAAAGGAAAGTAAGTAAAGAAGTTCATCATTTCTCATTATAAAAGACAATCTTCCATTACATAAGATTTCTTAAAGAAAATAAAAAAGTTATTCAACAGGGGGATTTTTATTTGCAAGAAGTTATATGTTAGTAAATAGCTCAAAGAGGAAAAAATTTCAATCAATGATTTGATTTTAAGGTTAATGCAACATATGCTAAGCAAGAACTATTATTTGCAAGAGGTTATATGTTAGTAAATAGCAACCTAGATTTAAGAATGGAATCCCTTTCAAGAAAGAGGAAAAATTTTCAATGCAATATATGCTAAGTAAGAACTATGTGTAAAATCAATAAAGTAATTGTCTTCATTTTATTGTTTATTTAACGCAAAATAATATGACCAAAAGTATCAATGCACTAATTTAGAAAGAAAATAATTAATCATATGCATTAATTTCAACAATGAAATAGTGCAAATTATCTAGTAAAATGATTTTAGCAATATATAATGGAGAACAAATTTAGAATTAATATTTAAGAAAAAGTTCTAATGACTATTATTATTGATATTTTGTTATAATGTTAAGATATAATCAAAATAAGAAATAAATATGAAGTAGAGAAAGAAATTATATTAAAAAAATGTAATTATAAAAAATGTTGAAAAAAAAATTAAAATTAATTATGATATAATAGATATGTTAGTTAGTAAATCTATTCTATTACTATTTTACTACTATCATAAAATATTATTATTTTATATTTTACTGTTATCATAAAATTATCATAAATCATTGCTATTTTATTTTTCATATTTCCTTTAAAACAATTTTCTTAATCATACTCACTTTAAGTATAATAATAAATTTAAAAAAATCCAGTATATCCAAAACATTTAGATCCAAATAAACAAATTATCGTATTAAATGAAATTCTTTATACCGCGCGGAATACATCTAACCCATGAACCGGCATGACAACGCACTAATTATGTTCTTGGGGGTAACTTCAATATCCAGTATATCCAAAACATTTAGATCCAAATAAACAAATTATTGTATTAAATGAAATTCTTTATACCGCGAGGAATACATCTAATCCATGAACCGGCATGACAACGCACAAATTATTTTCTAGGGGTAACTTCAATATGCAACCCTCAAACTTGTGGGAAGATATTATTAAGGAAGAGGTTTATATCAATCAATAATATTCGGAAAATTAAAAATATTAAATTTTTATAGAACAAATTTTTATTTTGAGTGTAAAAATTGAGGAAAGATTTGTATCTAGAGATTTGATATTTGATAAATTTACAATTAAGGATTGAGTTAGTTATATATATATATCATTGGCAAATTCACTAGTTGTTGAAACCTAAACCTAAAAACAGTGAATGGTAAATTGACTCCATCTCCAATAGTTTGTTATATTTTTTTAATTTTTAATTTCATTGTAACTTTATTTTAAAATAATTTGAATCTTTTTTTTTTTAATTAACAGAGTAAAAAATGTTTATATAACATAATAAGACATTACAATATCTCTTCCATACTAGACTATAAAGCATCCTCTCAACCCAATAAATTACTATAATATCACTCGGAAGTCCTAGCTTACGATGCCTTCTTAGTGCAACTATGTGATTATTAATTATTGATTACAATTTGATTAAGAGGTAGGATAAAATGACTTAATCTCTATATAATAATAATAATATAATAATAATAATAATAAATTCAAATTTCAAATATATTGGAATATTGAATATGGAGAATGATCAAATTTCTTGAAATATAATTTTAATTATTATTGAATTCTATATTATGTATTAATTTCTTCATATATATTATAATGAGTTTACATGTTAATTCATTTTGGTTTTTGATATATTCTACTTTGATATGAATTTATGGTGGCTTATTTTTTAGATGTTGTCATGTAAATATGTATTTATTTATTTTTTAATTTTCAAAGATTTTTCACAAAGTAAAAAATCATATATATTTATATGGGAAACTATGTACATGAATATGTTGGTTGTCTCACATTACTTAATATAAAAAAGAGACTAGCTATCTTGTAGCCGAGTTAGAAGAAAAAGATTGCAGGATATTATTCTTCACAAACATAGATAAAATAACATCTTGCTCATGGAATATAACCCCCAAAAAATTTCTTTGGCCGCAAAATGTCTTCACCCAAGGAAGAGAGACTAGAAACTGAGAATGGTCACCATTGACTCAATCTCCACACCATTTGCAAATTCATAAACTCCAACTGAGTCGGTCGAAAGTGCGGCTTCTTTAGATAGTCCATTTGATTATGTGTTTAATTCTCTAAAGATATGAGAGAATGAAACCTATTTGAAGGTTCCCATTACTATTTGAATGCCATTTATGAGAGAATTAGGACCCATGTTAGAGATAGTCAACTTGTAATTTTCCCAACCTATAACTAGTTTGGAATCACCAACAACATGCAACATGGGAAGTCCCTTTTTACTTGTCGGGTCAAGGAGATACCGCAAGGAAACAAACTCCACTTTATTGTTTGATATGTGGTCAAGTTCATATCAAATTCCTTTGTTTCAAAGGTTTTATCTCTATTTTCAATTCACTTGCGAGGCCATCCACTTTTGTTGTGCACACATCTAGGGGCTTGAGCTTGTCTTGAAATACACGAAGGTTCCTTGCCCTTCATATGCTAGTGATTAGAAAATAGGGAAAGCTATTGAAGGCATGAACTAATTTATCATTCCACCAAGTGTGGAGGGTGTTGCATAGGGAGGAACCATTCCAATGGGTTTTAGGCTTGTAGGAATTTTGCAATACATTGTGAATCTTAATAAAGTAATTCCATTTCATAAAAAGATTAGCATAAGATTAGGATGAGTTTGTTCTTGCTCATTGGATAGTGAGCAATGGTCAGGACCAACCCAACCTCACTTCACAAGAATTTCCCAAGTTAGAAGTTTGTTATTAAGTGCTAGCTAAGTCGTGACTTTGGATTTCAAGGGACATCTTATTAGCCATATATGCTTCCACCACCACTTGTGTCGTTGGTTGAATGACTCTTTGATTTAGGATTTGTATTCAAGTTTAGAAGTGAAGCTTTTTAGTTTTCATAGATATATGTACATATGCAGTTATTTATTTTTGTTTTTGTAACAACCCATGGTTGAGTTCCTATGTAAATAAAATAAGACCAAGGTCATGAGACACACATTCGAAGCTGAATGTTGGGGAAAACACTTTAGAGGTAATCACTTGTGATTAATTAATGGCTATGAGAATTGGAAAAGACATTAGCAAAGGAAAAGAGGCAATAATTGACATTTATTTATGAAAATAAAGGAAAATAGGAGAAAATGAAGGTCAAGAGACACATATTTGCATGCAAGGGAAATTATAGAGAAAATGAAGAAAATAGAGGCCTCAATGATAAAAAGGCTTCTGAGGATTGGTTCACAACTTTAGTGAGTTGATATTTTGTCGGTTCATTTTTATCTCTCTCATTACATTCTCTCATACTCTCATACTCTTGCACACTTAGAGTAATATTGGAGCACATTGTAATTCGCTTGGATTTGAAGAAATAAGGTAAAGGAAAGGAGGGAGTGCAAGAAAAAAATCGGGATCAACTACAATTGGATTTCTTTACAGGTAACATGTTGCATGTGTGAGTTCCTTGCCGATTTCTAGATGCATGGTATATGCATGTGATTGTAAAGTTATGTGTTGTCATTGGCATGGAAATTTACTTGGGTTGATAGTGGTTCTAGCCTTGCCTTTCCAATTCCTATATAGCCATGTTGTTGTGGGTTTTTCCACTTGGTTTTTTATGATTTCTGCTCAAGTTCCCTATGGCTATGGGTTGGAACAAATGCTCTAGAAGCCTTAAAATAGTTTGGGTTGATTTACTAGTTCTTAAAGGTGTAGGTTGGGACAAAAGCTCTAGAGCCCTTTGTGGGTTGAGTTACTGGTCCATGGAGTCGCAGTTGAAACAAATGCTTTAGAGCACTGGAAGGTTGTGGATTGACTTACTAGTTATTGGAGCCCTGGAAAACTTGGGTAGAGACTGATTTGGTTGATGTTAGTCATTTTTGGACTATAGTGGTGGAGTCACTGTGGTTGAAGGTTGAGGTGGTTTGGCCTCTGGAAGGATTGGTTTGTTTTTGTTTTGGTTTAATCATGAGATCCCACATTCATGCTTGGAATATAGTGCAGGGGTGATTGGCTAAAGAGAGATTTGGTTCAACCCAATCTATTGTCGAGTGGTATGTGGAAATCCCTAACTTGGTTGGTATTTTCATATATTAATAAGAGTTATTTTTCTACTGTTATTTATGAATACTTGTATTGATTATGTTGGTGATATTATGGTTGAGTTACCATAGTTTCTATGTTGGTTATACGATGTAATCTAGTATGGCTCTTGACATGTTTCAGTAAGTTATTGATTGGTGGATGAATGCATGGACTAATAAGTGCTATTGAAGCTTGCTAGAGAGAGATTAGATCCTTCTTGTTTATTTCGATATAAAGACTATCATTTTATGATTAGATATGCATTTATGAGTTGTAGCTTACAAGTTTTCCATATGTTTGATGAAATGTATGTTATGGATTAGGTAGTCTAGGTTAAGTTCTGTTTCAAGTTTGAATGTTTGGCATTTTCGTGATGTAAATTATGATTTTGGAAACTTACAAGCAATTATGGGCAGTGTTTTGGAAGTTGTCCTTGAAAGGTTGCACAGATCCCAAAACTGCATGCTCAAAACTAAAGGAATTAGGCCATAACTGTATGGGAACAGGAATATATGTGTGGTTGGATGCCTATAACCGAACTCTTTCCTTGCTGTGCATGTAGTTGAGGTGCTAGGCCTGACAGAAACGGTTCCACCTTAGGGATTGATGACCTAGCGTGGTTGTCTAGCTCCTGAGTGATCTGTAGTCTCTCTAGAATGTTAGGTCCCTATAGTACTAGTGTATTCCCTTATTATTATTTTCATTGTAGCCCCTTATTGTTATTTTTGTGCTCATGTTGTCCCCATATTGTTATTATTGTGCCCCATAGAAGCCCACTATTGTTATTGTTTTTCCCTTACATTATTATTTTTATGTCGCTATAATTATATTATGACCCCTTAGACTCCTATATATAGAAAGGAGGTCTTGTCATTTGTATCATCCAAGATTTGCTCATTTGTTTAATGTAAAGGAGGTTTCCCCCTAGAAGAAGTTGATTTTGAAGTCATTGATCTATCTTTTCTTCTATATTGTGAGATGGTTTCATAACATTTGGTATCGGAGATTTGGATTCTAGGGTTTCATTGCTTCAAACAAGTGATCGTGGAATTTTCGCTATAACTTATTTTCTAAGAATTTTCAAAATTTGAAATTAAAACCCATTTGAGACGAAATCTTGATGAACCTCGGGCATGAATTTCAGATCTCGTCTCGCTATATTTTCGGTGATATTATCCAAGGAAGTTAGGGTTTTATTCAGGCTCCCGAATTATATCTCAAACATGTGACCTGGGGAAAATCGTCATAACTTTTTCTCTAAGCATCAGATTGAAGTTTCGTAAAAAGCTACGAAACTAAGACAAACTTTAATTTTCTTTGTATCATTTCTGATTCCAAAAGTCGAAATAGTGACACGTGGCACTTTGTTCAATTCGCTCTGCTGAACCAGGCTATAATCTGGTCATCATAGGAGATTTGAAATAACTCTTTCTTGGAGAATGCAATCTTGATCAAACTTATAGTGTTGGAAAGAGGACTCAAAGGGCTACCACAAGACGAAATTTTTGACCTTGGAGATCTAAAATTATAGAGCTACAACAAATTCAATATCGAACTCCTACAAAGTGAAAAAGGTGTGCAGTCTTTTTAAAATTTTGCATAAGTTTGGTTTGAAAAATTAGTTTGAAGGAATTCAAAGGGCACATTGAAACATAATTATCATTAAGTGATTCCCCAAAGAAATAAAATGGAAACACCTAGTAAGCAACCTAAAGTCTCCAACATGACTCATGAAGAAGTGGAAAAAATGCAACATGATATATCATTATTACGAGACCAAGTGCAACAAATTTCACTGTCACAAAAAGTAACAGAAGCTAAGATGGATGCTTCAAAGAAAGCCATGGAAGCTAAGATGGTTGGTTTAAATAATTCTGTGGAAGCCAAGATGAATGACATGGAAGCTAAGATGGATTGTGAGGAAGCTAAGATGGATGGTTTAGAAATAAACATTGAATATTTGAAGAAAGACATGGAAGGTTTGCAAGGAGGTTTAGCAAAGTTACTACAATAAATTCTTCCTAATGGCAAAAAGGTAGTAGAGGAAAGTCATAATGAAAGCAAAATAAATTTTAGTCATGATTTCATAGACTCTAACGTTGGATTGAAGACCCACCATGTTCCAAATATTGATATTAAGAAGTTTGATGGAAAGGATTATGTAACATGGATAGTATAGATGGAGCAATATTTCAATCTCCATAATGTGCAAAACACACAAAAGGTACCCATTGCAACTTTATATTTGGAACCCAATCATTTTGTATGGTATCAATGGCTTTTCTCTCGTAAACAAATTGTCACTTGGGATATTTTTACGGAAGAAATGATAGCACATTATGAGGATACAAAAAGCAACACATTTTTTAGCCAAGTGATAAATCTCAAACAAAAGGGTTCAATGGTGGAGCACATTGAGGACTTCCAAAAATTGAATATAAGGGTAAAAGATATTCTAGGGGAGAATAGGATTGATGTGTTCATATGGACTTTAAAGGATAGCATTCAACATGAGGTTCGCCTTTCGGAACTTGATTCATTGGAGAAGACATCCAGGTTGGCAAGAAAAATTGACAGAAAAATTATGGCAACAAAGAAGCCTACCAATCACAAATATAAAGATGGAAGTGGTGTTTCCCATAGTGTTGGGTATTGAAATTGTCATTCACTTCCATTACACTTTCACTATCATGTCCATTATCTCACCTCCATTTCACCTTCATTTCACTACCATGTCGCTACATTCATCTCACTTTCATCATTATTGGGTCACATCTGTGTTTTACAAACTCTATTAATTCTTAGCATTTTAAAGTGAATTTGTGGTTAAAAATTAGAAAATAATGTGCATATGCTTATACCTAACAAGTGGGATGAGATTGTTGACATGTGTAGGTCAAAATGAAGCTTCTAGAAGAACTTTATGTGACATCCTAAGGCCAAATTCGAATTTGAGTCAAGAAGAGCGTGGGATCATGAGGATATGTGTCACATTTCCTATTTGTATTGAAACTCTATGAAGACAGGTGTCTTATCATTTCCTATTTTGATTATAACTCTATAGGTATAGGGAGAGATTCATAAACTCTCATTAATGAGATGACTTCTTATCTTTTTGTATAAATATTATATCTCTCTCCTTTATTTGGAAGCTTTAAAAACTTTGTTAGCTCGTCTTGTCAATTCTTTGTACTTTGTAATTTTGAAGAATTTGAATAAAGCTTTGAGGTTCCCAACATGGAAGGAGATGTGAAGTAGGAGATGTCATGGAACATATTAGAATGTAAGGTAGAGTAGATTTTATTTTGTAATTTTGCTTTGATTTCATTCAACTATGTCATTTTATTGTTTTCAAGTTTAATAGTATAGATTTTCCATTCATGCAAGTTTAATTCATGCAAGTGTGTTCAACCGGTTGATTGTAGATCTATCTAACTGTGTAATCTATGTTTAACAAAATAGTTCAAGAAAGTAGTCCTGCTATTTTCCAATTGATGCTTGGAGCATTAGAACATAGAATAGATTTGATGTTAGTTTAATAACTCATGTTGTAAGTGAATATTTACGAAAGCCCTTTCAGTTGATGCTTCATCTTAAAACTAAGTGGTGAAGTATTTCATTTATGAATGAGTCTTTCTCTGCATTTTTATGTTTACTTTTCTTAGAACAATGAAGTACTGGGTCCCTCCAAATGTTATCACAAGGAGGTAGTTCTCCCAAAATTGTATAGCAGAGTGATAAAACACATCATTTAGATATTATAGTAGATTAGTTGCAATTTCACTTTCAGTCTTAGTCTTCCATTTAAATTTCATTTTTAGTTTTAGAACAATGAAGTATGGAGTCCCTCAAAATGCTATCACAAGGAGGTAGTTCTCCCAAAATTGTATAGCACAGTGATAAAACACTTCATTTAGTTATTATCATTTTTGCTTTTATTTCATAGACATTTGCCGGCTTAGATTAATCTAATTATTCAAAGTTTTGATTTGTTCATGTCCTTTTCTCTCTTCTTTAGAAATTAGATTTTAACATTAAAAGTCATTAGATTTAGTTGTCCATTAACATTTAGAGATTTCATTTAGAAGCATAACTTTTCTTTCTTAGATTAATTTCCTTAAGCATGAGAAACAAAACCCCAAAAAACAACATAAGCTATAAAACAACGAAGTAGGGGAAAGGTTAACTAAGCACATATAGTGCACTACACTTCATCAGTTTATGATACCTAGATTGATAATTATATAGAGCAATTTAGGGCACTAAATTGAGCGATGTTTCCTAGGAAGTGTAATTAGGAGACCTTATTTCTTACATCTAAAAAAAAAATTTAATAATTTCTCGAGTATGCTCTCCTCCTGCACTTTGTATGATCTAGAGGATCAGAAAAAGAATTATTATGTTAAAAAAAAATATTTTCATCATTTCATTTGATTCAATGAAAACTTTAATTTCAATAAATTGTTTTGTTTAATAAAATATATATGTATATTTTTAAATCTTTGAAAATATATATTATGGTTTTAATAACAAATCATTTAAAAAAATAAAATAATTAAAATTATTGTTTTGTTTAATGAAATATATATGTATATTTTTAATTTTTTTGAAAGTATAACACATAATTTTATTAACAAATCAATTAAAAAAAACATAAAAAAACAAACGAATAATACAGAGCTGAGAGAACGCAAATAAAACATAACCTACATGACCAACAAAAAACATATAACATATGTTTTAAAAAAATGCACTGTGTATGCGAAAAAACCAAGGGTTCAAATGTTAAACGACTAGGTCACAACGAGGAGGTGAAGAGAAATTTGTAGGTCCACGCTGACTCCATTAAGGGGGCCTCGGCATTTTTTTCAACCTAAAAATGAACTCAATGAGTTACGAGTTCAATGCAGTTATTGTTGCCACTTAGATTTTCGTCTCCTAAAAAAAATAAATCCTGCAATGTAAACAATCTAAGCTGCGAGCTTCAACAAAATTATTAAATTGTTGTTTTAAATATCCAAGGTACACATTTGGATTAAAATAAACCATCGCAGAAATTGTTTAGCAACCTGTTGGGTAGTGTATCATTAGACCATGTGCTTGCCAGATTCACTCGTCATCACCATTGCCAGAAAACGCAAGTGTTCAGATCACTGAGAGCCTTACTTGTAGAGGCTATATCACCAAAAACACAACATTAGCTTCTTCATCTCCTAGTGCTATTGTCTGTGTTGTAATTGCATCTGGAGAAAATTCGAAATTGATTTTTTACAAAAGATGCATTTGCCAAAAAAACACAGAACTAAAAAAAGTCAAAATTTTTATGCAAATTCCAACCAAATAAAAACGAATTCAGAAAAACAAAAACATGGGTGTTTTTGGGAACAGGGTCAGATAGATAACCCAAAAACCGTCACAACGGCGTGGGAGAATATTCCGGTTCTTTAGAGCCCATTTGGCATGCTGCGTGAATATATATATATATATATATATATTATATATTATATATATATATATATATATATATATATATTTAATGAACAGAGCACTGTTTGGAAACGACACGCTTGAGGAAGAAAATTTTGATTTGAAAACTAATCATGCTGTGGCATTCAATCCATATGGCGTGATATTTTTCTAAATCTAAAGAGTCCAATTCGATTCAGATTGATTACACCACGCCTTCCATCTTCAATGCCAAGCAGTCTAATGATGCAATCTTCGTTTTTCACTCAACCGGACTTCTCCGGCACACTTGTCAAATGCTTTTTCGTGCATACAAACACTTTGTTACCTTGTACATCCGGGTATGGATTGTTTCACTATTTAGTCTATGGAGTCAATCCATGTGCTGAGGAGTGAGGGTCGATGTTTTCTATGTCCATTTGGAAAAATAAGTGCAGTCGAGTAGGTTTCCCAAGGAGTTTGGCCCTACTCAATAAGGTTGCTCCCAATATCAGTTCATTATGTTTAGTTAGCCTTTTAGTCTACCCTTTGAGCATATACGTCTGCCTTCCTTAGAGGTGGGACTATAGGTCACAGTAGTCAATGCCTTATGGGTCATGGTGGTCAACGTAATAGGATACCCTCGGTGTTGAACACAGTCACTCTATTTTTGTATTCTCGGGTGACATGTTTGAAGAACTAAAGAAAAGCGAGAAAATATCTATTTCATCTTCTCTGAGGAAAAGTTCTAGTGTTGATTCTGGTCAGGGCGGTCTTGGACTTTCTTCCTGGTACTTGGCTACATAAAATTTCTTTTCCAATAACTTAAATCAGAAAGTTGATGTCTTAGCTATCTTTTAGCTACGGAACACAGACACATTCCGCAGCTAATCAGTTGTTCCACAATTACTTTCACGCTTTTGTCGGTTCCAAGTGTCAAGAGGGAAAAATGACTACATGGGTAGCTTGGAAAACATCAGGGCAGGAATTTTGAGGTGCGTGTTATCACTATGTCGCCACATGTTTTTCCTGACTTCAGGGAGAAAAATGAAAAACAAAACAAAAGGTTCACAGGTATAAAAAATAATAATAATAATAATAATAATAATAATTAAATCAATGAAATAAGTAGATTATTTCCTCACTTTTCTGGAAGGTATTGATTAATTTTGGACTGATGATGAAAAATGCATAGCTAATTTTCTGTTCAAGATTTCTAGCTATAGAAACTGTGCACGTTTTGCAGCTAGAAAGCCATTCTGTAGCTAAAGCCATTCCACGGCTAAACATCAATTTTGTGGCTGAAAAACCTCACTATTCAAATCAGTCTAACTTTCTCATACGAAATCGGATTTCGACGATCTAAGTGTCGTTGGAAAGATATCGACAAAATTTACACAATGAGAAATCCATCATCAAAGTTTGAAACAACAAATAATGAAATAAATTGCTGAAAAGAAACAATAGTTAACTTAAGGCATTAATTCCGAAGTAGGTATAAATTCTTTTGGTTTTCCTTCGTGAACTTGTTTCATTAATATGAATTCTTAGTTTTGTGTGTAAATATCATAACTAGAGAGATTGATCACCTCTCTCTTTTGATAGTCTTACATTCCATTGCAGAAGAAGTATTAGTTTTTTTGCAGGTTCCAGGAGGAAGGACAAATGACTACAAGTGAATAGTGTCTCTCTTAGAGACAAATTTGTTTCATAAGAGGATGATCAGCAACAAAGAAGAAACATCAATGCATGAGCACATGTTAATGTAAAATCAGATCCAAGCACTTGCAAAATTTTCAAATACTATTGTCTCCATTACATCCATACTTCATAGTAAACCGTTC
Organism: Pinus taeda; assembly: GCA_000404065.3. Classification (NCBI taxonomy): domain Eukaryota; kingdom Viridiplantae; phylum Streptophyta; class Pinopsida; order Pinales; family Pinaceae; genus Pinus; species Pinus taeda. The sequence continues at coordinate 47,121 of APFE030570167.1, forward strand.
ACCTCATTTCCCTTCATATTTTCCATTTACATTCACATACACTTTCCATTACTTTTTGTCCACTCCTAACCCACAAATAAAAGCAAGAGGTTCAATTACATGCTTATTTCCCATTGCCATTATTACTTTCCATTGCCATCTTCCATTTTCATTTTCCCTTTCCTATCATTTTCATTTCACAAATAAACCTTGCTTCAATGCAAATTATTGAGTCCATAGTCCTTTGAGTCTAAATTCCTTGCAAAAACAGCTTGAGGCTTGCATGCCTTAATGGCAAGTCCTCATGCCGATGCACAATGGGAATACATTAATGTCCCTTGCTCATCAGATCTTGTAGATGGCTCGGCATCAGAAAATTTATTCGTACCTAGCAAGATGTGTTTGGGCATCTTGACTCTCATTGTCATCAATGGTGAGAGTTCTTGTGTTGACTAGTGGCATCAATTAATGGCCACCAAGTCAACAATTTCTTGTTATGTTCGACATCAGAACATCTATTCACATAGTAGGAATTGTGCCATGAGTTTTGAAGACATGAAGACTATTATTTTCAGCATATTGGAGCAGATTCAGCAAGTTTTAGTAGAAGCAATAAAAGGTCATCTTGACTCTTTTATCCATGACTCTTTTTGTCCAGCCACTTGAAGAATATTATGATCAGAATTTTGTAGCCACCACACATACAACTCATCCATTTCCAAAGGGTAAGTTAAGGTACGTCATTTTCTAACTTTTTACCATAGAATTCCATAAAAATCTAGAATGATAATTGTTGGAAAAACATTTCTCTTCCTCATTTCATAAAATTGCCGATACCATCAGTTGGGAGGGAATACATTCATATTCATATCTTGCCATGTTAATATCATATTCAGAAGCCCACATACATCCAAAATATATTAACTATTACATTATTATTATGAGCATACAATGGCTTTTCAAAAGTGCTTAAAGGATAATTGGATACAAACACAATCATGGTTGTCATACAAGAACCAACCATGATGTAATACAATAAAGATATACTTTGCAACAATAATCAAATTATCATTATGCAAAGTTCAAAGATCAAAATTGAATGCAACAAGAAAATATGGTTGTAACACAAGAACCAACCATGTTGCAATTCAAGTAAAACACTTTGCAGAAATATGAAGTTATCAAATGATATCATGCAAAGTTAAGCCAAAGCTAAAGGATCAAAAGAACTAGTGTAATATATATTTCATGAGGACATGCAATAGATTTAGTTGGGGGGTATGTTGGGTCTTGAAATTGTCATTCATTTCCATTACACTTTCACTATCATGTCCATTATATCACCTCCATTTCACCTTCATTTCACTACCATGTCACTACATTCATCTCACTTTCATCATTATTGGGTCACATTTATGTTTTTCCAAACTTTATTAATTCTTAGCATTTTTAAGAGAATTTGTGGTTAAAAAAAAGAAAATAATGTGCATATGCTTATACCTAACTAGTGGGATGAGATTGTTGACATGTGTAGGTCAAAAGGAAGCTTCTAGAAGACCTTTATGTGGCATCCTAAGTCCAAATTCGAATTTGAGTGGAGAAGATCATGGGATCATGAGGATATGTGTCACATTTCCTATTTGTATTGAAACTCTAAGAAAACATGTGTCTTATCATTTCCTATTTTGATTATAACTCTAGAGGTATAGGGAGAAATTCATGGAATCCCATTAATGAGATGACTTCTCATCTTTTTGTATAAATAGGAGATCTCTCTCCTTTATTTGGAAACTTTATCAACTTTGTTAGCTCATCTTGTCATTTCTTTGTACTTTGTAATTTTAAAGAATTTGAATAAAGCTTTGAGGTTCCCAACATGGAAGGAGATGTGAAGTAGGAGATGTCATGGAACATATTAGAATGTAAGGTAGAGTAGATTTTATTTTGTAGTTTTTCTTTGATTTCATTCAAGTATGTCATTTTATTGTTTTCAAGTTTAATAGTTTAGATTTTCCATTCATGTAAGTTTAATTCATGCAAGTGTGTTCAACCTGTTAATTATAGATCTATCTAACTATGTAATCTATGCTTAATAAAATAGTCCAAGAAAGTAGTCCTCCTATTTTCCAATTGGTGCTTGGAGCATTAGAGCACACAGTAGATTTGATGTTAGTTTAATAACTCATGTTGTAAGTGAATATTTTCGAAAGCCCTTTCAGTTGATGGTTCATCTTAAAACTAAGTGGTGAAGTATTTCATTTATAAATGAGTCTTTCTCTGCATTTTTATGTTTACTTTTCTTAGAATAATGAAGTATTGGATCCCTCCAGATGCTATCACAAGGAAGTAGTTCTCCCAAAATTGTATAGCAGAGTGATAAAACACTTCAGTTAGCTGCTATAATAGATAAGTTGCACTTTCACTTTCAGTCTTAGTCTTTCATTTAAATTTCATTTTCAGTTTTAGAACAATGAAGTATGGAGTGCCTCAAAATGCTATCACAAGGAGGTAGTTCTCCCAAAATTGTATAGCAGAGTGATAAAACACTTCATTTACCTGTTATCATTTTTTCTTTCATTTCGTTGACATTTTGTTGGCTTAGATTAATCTAACTATTCAAAGTTTTGATTTGTTCATATCCTTTTCTCTGTTCTTTAGAAATTAGATTTGAACATTAAAAGTCATTATATTTAGTTGTCTATTAACATTTAGAGATTTCATTTAGAAGCATAACTTTTCATTCTTAGATTAATTTCCTTAAGCATGGGAAACAAAATCCCCAAAAACAACATAAACTATAAAACAACGAAGTAAGAGAAAGGTTAACTAAGCACATATAGTGCACTACACTTCATCAGTTTACGATACCCAGATTGATAATTTATGTAGAGAAATTTAGGACACTAAATTGACTAGACACCTAGCCTTCCACGACCTACAAGGTTAACACCACAACAATTGGAAGAGAAAAGAGCAAAAGGGATTTGTTACAGTTGTGATAGTAAATACACTAAAGGTCATAAGTGTGATAAGAAGAAATTATTTTATATAGATTGTGAAGATGAAGAAAAAAGGAACAAGAAACTTCAAAAGAAGAGGATACACACCAGAAACAAACCCTAGAGAAAGAAGAAACGGATCCGACCATATCTTGTAAATGCATTGGCCGGAATTACCACTTCTCAAACTATCAAAATAGAAGGACATATCAAGAAGAAAAAGGTAATAGTGTTGATTGATTTGGGCAGTACCCATAATTTTATTCATTGTAAGATAGTGAAGGAATTGAATTGTTTCCTATATCTAGCATGGCAGTATCAAGTGATTGTTTCAAATGGAGGAACCATAAATTTCTCTGGAAAGTGCTATAATATCAAGGTATCCACGAGAGTATCCATTGGAGAATATGTGTTGAAGAGTCCAATGCTTTCCATTCCAATGGGTGTTGTTGATGACGTACTAGGAGTCCAAAGGCTACAATCATTCGGTATGATAGATTTTAATTTTCAAGAACTTTTCTTGAAAAAAATCAGAAGGAAACGAAGTTGAATTAAGGGGTATCGCAGGGAAACTGAGATAGATAATCAACTCTAACGGCATGACAAATTTTATAAATAAAGAACATGGCGTAATTGCACAATTATATTCGCTAGAGGTTCCCACATCGAAATCATCTATTTCTCCAGATCTCCAAAAAGTCTTGGACAATCATTCCAATGTATTTGAGACGCCCAAAGGCCTCCCACCTATTTGTGATCATGATCATGCTATCCATTTGATTCCAGGAAGTGTTCCTCCAAACATCAGGCCTTACTGATATCCCTCTGCCCAAAAGAGTGAAATTGAACGTATGGTTGCAGAAATGAAAGCGGCTAGTATAATTCAACTTAGTCAAAGTTCTTTCTCTGCTCCAGTAGTCTTGGTGCAAGAGAAGGATGAATCATGGCGCATGTGTCTGGATTATAGGGAGCTCAACAAGCTCACTATTAAATATAAATTTCCCATTCTTGTCATTGATGAATTATTGGATGAATTTCATTGAGAAATTTCCTTCACCAAGTTCGACTTTTGTTCAGGATATGATCAAATCGGAATGAAGACTGAAGACATTCCAAAAACAACATTTAGAACTCATGAGGATCATTATGAATTTTTGGTCATGCCTTTTGACCTTACCAATGCACCCTCTACATTTCAATGTTTGATTAATTCCATTTTCAAACACTTCCTTAGAAAATTTGTGTTACTATTTTTTGATGATATACTAATCTATAGCAAGTCTTGGAAGGATCATGTTCAACATGTTTATAGAGTGCTCAAACTATTGGAGGAGAAAAAATTATTTGCAAAAACCTCCAAATGTTTCTTTGGAGTACAAGAGGTGGAATATTTGGATCATATTGTATCTCATGAAGGTGTTAAGGTAGACCTTAGCAAAATTAAAACCATTAAGGAATTATCGCAAGTTTGTTAATAATTTCTCAGGTTGATAGGGTATTATTGTAAGTTTGTTAATAATTATGGGAGAATAGAAGAACCTCTAACAACATTACTGAAGAAATATGCATTCTCTTGGACTCCAGAAGCAATGAAAGCCTTTGAACATCTTAAAGAGGCAATGTGTCAAGCACCGACCTTAGCTATGTCAAACTTCACAGAAACCTTTATTGTGGAATGTGATGCCTCAAGAAATGGATTTGGTGTTGTTTTAATGCAAGATGAAAGACTCATTGCTTTTGAAAGTCATCCAATCAAAGGAAAGTATTTACACAAAGCTATTTATGAGAAAGAAATGTTGGCAATACTACATGCACTTAAGAAATGACGACCTTACCTAATAGGAAGACACTTCAAGGTAAAAACAGATCATTATAGCCTTAAATAGTTTTTAGAACAAAGATTATCTTTAGAACAGCGGCAAAAATGGGTCACAAAGATGTTGGGTTATGACTTTGAAATCATCTACAAAAAAGGGAAGCAAAATGTTGTTGCAGATGCACTTTCAAGGAAGGATGAGGATGTTTAAGCATTGATTTGTGCCATTTCTATTATCCAACCAGATTGGATAAATGAAGCAAGGGATGAATGGAAGAATGACGAAGAAGTGTGGAAACTCATTCAAAAGTTGCAGAAAGATCCCAATACATCTTATACATTTAGCTAGAAAAATGATTTGTTATGGTACAAAGATCGCTTATATATTTGTAAGAATTCTCAACCCATAAAAAAGGGTCTTCTAAAATTTCATATTTACCGCTTAAGAGGGCATTCAGGATTTTTAAAGACTTACCACAGCCTTAAAAAGGAATTTTTTGGAATGGCCTTAAATTTGATATTCAAAATTTTGTGGCGGAATGTTTGGTTTTCCAACAAAATAAAGTTGAGACAATTAAGACCCCAGGTCCATTATAACCTCTATCCATTCCAAGTCAACATTGGGAGGATGTTTCAATGGATTTTATCATAGGTTTACCCATGTCCAAAGGAAAGAGTGTCATCATGGTGGTAGTTGATCGAATTACCAAGTATGCACACTTTTGTGCATTATCTCATACATTTAAAGCTAGTACAGTTGTGACTGCATTTATGGAAATAATTCAAAAGCTACATGGAAACCCAAAGATTATTGTAAGTGATAGAGATCCTATTTTTCAGTAGAAATTTTTGGACAGAATTATTTTCTTGTCTCGCTAATCAGTTAGCTCATAGCTCATCTTATCATCCTCAATTTGATGGGAAAACTGAGATATTGAACGAATGTTTGGAAGGATATCTTCGTTGCTTTGTCTCTGATAAATAGACATATTGGGTCAAATGGTTACCTCTGGATGAATGGTGGTATAACACTTCCTTCCATACTACAGCAAAAATGACCCCATTTATGGAACTTTATGGATATCATCCATCGTCCATCACATTTTCTAAGATTCAAGCCATGGAAGATCACATTGAGAATCAATAAAAAGATCTTCAACTCTTACAGCATAACCTGACCTTGGGGTAGAATAGAATGAAACAACAGGCAAATCAACATCACAGTGAAAGAAGTTTTGATGTAGGTGACTGGGTATTTCTACGACTACAACCATACAAACAAATGTTCCTCAAGCAAGCTAACAAGGATAATAAATTAGAACCAAATTATTATGGCACATACAAGGTGTTGCGAAAGATTGGTACTATAGCATACAAATTGGAACTTCTTGCATCTTCCCGAGAGCACCTAGCTTTACATGTTTCATGCTTAAAGAAGGTTATAAGTGACAAGTTCCCAGTTCAAAAAATATTTCCAGGCTTGACGAGGAAGGAAAAATCATATTGGAAACTGAAGCAATCACTGAAACAAGAACTCGACAGCTATGAAGTCGATCAATTTCATAGTATCTCATCAAGGGGAAGAACTTATCCACTGAAGATTCCACATGGGAGGATGAGAATTTTATACGGAAGCATCCATAACTACTCAAGCATTGAGGGCAACACTTTTTTGAAGGAAAGGGGCATGTTAGGTCCCTATAATACTAGTGTATTCCCTTATTATTATTGCCATTGTAAACCCTTACTGTTATTGTTGTGCCCATGTTGTCCCCATATTGTTATTATTGTGCCCCGTAGAAGCCCACTATTGTTATGGTTGTTCCCTTACATTATTATTGTTATGTCAGATCTGATTTTATTGTGACCCCTTAGACTCCAATATATAGAAAGGAGGTATTGTCATTTGTATCATCCAAGAATTGTTCATTTGTGTAATGTAGAGGAGGTTTCGCCCTCGAAGAGGATGATTTTGAAGTCATTATGTGTTCAATTTGTAGGCTCCACTTCTTTAACTAGAAATTGCAGCTCAGGTCATGTCATAGTGATAGTCGTCTCATGTTTACCCTAGAAAGCTTTTGAAATTGGGTAAATGTGGGAGGAGGTAGTTACAGGGTGGTATTAGAGCTTCTAGATTCAAAAAATTGGACTGTATGGGCTAGATGTGATTGTTATGCATGCATGTTAGTTATTGATGTGGTTGATATGTGTGCATTGTGATGGTCACTGTTACATCCTTCTATTTTCATGTTGATGTTGAGATGATTGATATGTTGATTTCATTATGTGTAAATATATTATGCTAATCTAGACAAATTTGTGTAGATGAGATAACCACCCTTGAAACACACTAAGGTATCTTTGATTATGTTTATATTTGGTTTATCTGACATGGTATGTTTTAAGGAAGAAAAAGATCATATATCATGAGAAAAATGGTGGATTGCAGTTCACGTGACTCTCGTTATAGGTTAGTTGACCAACGACGAGATGAGTACTCTCTTGATATAGCAGATACACTGAGAATATTGAAGGTAGAGATCAAAAGTTGGAAGGCAGATAATGAGAGGAACACTTAGTCACAAGAAAGGGTTTTCAAAGCTCAAGAAAAGAAATCAGAGGTCAATGATGTGATCCTTTAGAGCTTATCAAATTCGCATAGATAGGGATAGCCACAAATCAATCATGGAAAGGAAGAAAGGACAAATGGGGCATATGGTAGAAGGTCTCATGGAAGGCACAGGTCAGAAAAGGATGATATAGTTAGAGGTGGAAGATGGTTGAATACATCTGTCAAGAGAGGTAATGCTTATGGGTTCTATTCTAGTTTTGTTCAAAGAGACATCATGGTCATCATTGCCATCATCGTTATCAGAGGAGTGAGAAGAAGTATTTTCCATATGAGTTCAAGAAAGCCAAGACTCCTACATTTGATGGCAATGTAAAGAAACCAAAATATTTAGAAGCATGACTACTTGGGATGAATAAGTTCTTTGAATTGCATGATTATATGAAAAATATGAAAGTTGGGTTAGTTATTTTCAGTCCCACGGGAAGAGTAGACATCTGGTTGGAAGATGTGGAGCATTTCAGAGTCATCAAGATAGAGGATTTGAGTTGGCATGAGTTCAAAAGACTCTTCAGAAAGAAATACTTGTCCAAGACAAATTATGATGGAAAGGCCTAAGAGTTATACAAGATGAAGATGGGTTCTATGACAGATGAAGAGGACATGACTAAGTTTCTGGAGTTGTTGATGTATGTGCCATATCTTAACGATGAGAAGACAAAGTTTCAAAGGTTCATCAATGGATTGCCTTCAACATTAATGATCAGGCTGACTATGATGAGTCTCGACCATTGAAGGAAGTCATTCGAAAGTTGAAGCCTTGTTATGAGTAGTCTAAGCGTAAATCTGAGCATAAGTGTGATTGGAAGGGGAATGAAAAGACTAAAGGAAAGTGGGATAAGAAGTGATGAATACCTCAATATGTAGGTAACAAGGAGAATGCAATGTCATACAAGAAGTTCAATGCAGTTGATAGAGGACATGCATCTCAGCCTGAGGAGAAGAACAAAGGCGATGGCAGGAAACCTTTGCATGTTTGGACTTGTGGTGGAGATCATCACAGGATAGATTGCCCAGAACATCAGGGTGGTAGACCTCATATTTATAGTGCTTAAGATGTGCAAACAATTTGGGATGTTGGTCAGATCATTCCTTGGATCTATGTAGCACTGAATAATAGGAAGGAAGACCATTAGGCATCAATTATTGAGATGGAAGATAAAATTTGTGATTCAGCTGTTTCCATTTTGATTGATCTTGGATCTAATTATAGTTATGTTAATCCTGACTTGGTGGATAAGTGTGGCTTGTGTAAATAAATGCATGCAAAGTCTTCGTTGGTGCAGTTGGCTATAGGGACCAGGAAAAGAGTTCATCATTTGGTGAGTTCTTGTGCATTTGAGATGAATGGTATACCTACATTAGCACATCTAAATGTGCTTCCATTGGGTTCATACAACATGATTTTGGGTATGGATTGGTTGAACCTTCACAAGACTAAGGTAGATTGTTATGAGAAGGCTATTGAGTGTTTGGATGATGATGGAGAGAAGAGAATCTTGTAGTGAAAGAAGAATCCTACATCAGTGAGAATGGTTACATTTATGCAGGAAAAGTGCAGCTGTAGAAAGGGATGTGTATTGTTTGCAGTTCATATTTCTAGTGACAAAGGGAAGGAGAATGAGGATAATGAAGTTTCGAAAAAGTATCCAATTTTGCAGTAGTTTCTAGATGTGTTTCTAGCTTAGATTTTGTCAGGCCAGGCAATAACTCCTCAAAGCAAAATTTATTCACATATCATATTCCTTTAGGTTGGTCTTTATTATATACATGAGGGAGAGACTGTTCACTTCATCTCCCAATGACTGTTCATATTACTTATTATGTATTTACATTATATTCACCCAATCTTGATGATTAGGTGTCAACATTCCCCCCATTAATCTGAAGGGATGTTTGTGAGTCCAAGAATCATTCTGAATCGTTCAAGCTTTTCTATTCCAAGTGCTTTGGTGAAGATCTTGGCAATTTTCTCATTAGTGGAACAATGACAAAGATGGATTTTTTTGGCCTCAACATGATGTCGAATCAGATGATATTTGGTATTGATGTGCTTCATTCGATCATGGAACTTTGAGTTCTTGGCCAGCTTTATTGCAGAGGTATTGTCAATCATGAGTGGAGTTGATTGTACTTGTTTTACCTACAAATCTTCAAGAATTTTCCTGAGCCACACAATTTCTTTTGTTGCTTCAGTTGCTGCCACGTATTCTGCTTCTGTTGTGGAATCTACTGGAACTGATTGTTTGCGTGATCTCCATGAGATAGCTCTTGATCCAAGTCTCATAGCATATCCTGAAGTAGATACCGTAGTTTCTTTGTCTCCATCGAAGTTTGAATCAGAGTATCCAATCAAGCTGAAGTCGTCAACTGTGTATACTTGATTCCAAAGTCTTGGGTTCCCTTCAAGTACCTTAGAACTCTTTTTGCAGCAGATCAATGTCCCTCACAAGGCTTTTGCATAAACCTGGAGAGGATTCCAATAGCAAACGAAATGTCTAGCCTAGTAGTAGTTAGGTAGTTGAGACATCCTACAAGCTGTCTATACTTTGTTGCATCCTCAAATTCTTTTCCTTCAATAGATGTGAGCTTTAAGTTTTGTTCCATTGGAGTAGTAAGAGGATTGCATTCTGTCATTCCAAAATTGTTCAACATATTTCCAATGTATTTCTTTTGAGAAAGAAATATGGACTTCAAATGTTGGGTTACTTCAATACAAAGATAGTAATGAACATAGCCCAAATCAGTCATTTCAAAACTTTTCCCCAATTCCTTCTTTATGGATGCAATGTAGGTTTCATTGTTCCCTTTCATCAAAAGATCATCTACATATACCACAAGATATGCAACTGTTTTGCCAACTTTCTTGAGAAATAAAGTTGCATCATCAAGATCATAATGTTTGAAATTGAGTTTCAGAAGATGCTCAGTTAGTTTTCCATACCAGTTTCGCAGTGCTTGTTTGAGGCCATAGAAGGACTTCACAGGTTTGCATACTTTATGTTCATGTCATTTCACAGCAAATCCTTCAAGCTGGGACATAAAAACATTCTCCTTTAGATCTCCATTCAAGAAAGCAGTTTTTACATCCATTTGATGGACTTTCCAACCGTTATGAGGTGCTAGGGAAAATAGTGTCTGGATGGTAGCCCATTTTGCTATGGGGGCAAAAGTCTCCTCATAATCGACCCCTTCCTTCTGTACAAAACCTTTTTCCACAAGCCTAGTTTTGTGATTGTCAAGTGAGCCATCAGATTTATACGTGTTCTTGTAGACCCACTTGCAGCCAATTGGTTTGGTTCCTAATGAAGGATCAACCAACTTCCAAGTGCATCATACTCCTTTTGCATCGCTTCTTTCCATTCATCATGAGAAGCATCTTCTTTGAAGGAAGTTGGTTGAAAATCTGTAGACAAGTTCAATTCACAATCGTAAGAAACATCCATATCAACAGGTGAATTAGAGTCATATACATCACCTCCGTTTTGCCGGTTTGAATTTCTAGTTCCTGACTTTCCAACCTCATCAGGATGAACACTTTTAAGTGTCTTTGTCAGCCACTTTGGGGGACCTTTCTCAGATGGTCTAGGCTACTCCATTGATTGAGTTGGGACTGAATCAAGGTTGAGTCTCCCAATTCTGTCAATCACATCACTTAAAGCATCATCCGTTGTTGGAGTTTCATGCAGGG
>APFE030570174.1:0-10687 GCA_000404065.3 Pinus taeda
TTCTTTTTTATGCTTGTCCCCCAGTAGAAGTAGAACTCTCAAATGGAAATTTGGTGGTGGCTTTCCTCAAAAATGGAAAGGGGTCTTCATTCTTGGGTTTTCTTGATTTTGAAGCCACATGTTCCATACCAACATTGGCCTCCTTTTCCAATTCTTTTCTCTTTTGTAAAGAAACAGCTTTACAAGCTCCAATCCCACAACCCAATAAAGCCAACAAATGTGATTTCACACGGTAATATGTGCTTTTGAAAGAAATGTTACAAAAGTTGCATTCCCATTGCATATTGCCTCCTCCCTTTCCCTTGGTGTTTGGCCCATCCTCTCTTGTGACATATTTCCACAATGGATATTTATCATTGTCTTTAGGTCCTCTTCCCTCAACATTACTTGCAGCAGACTCTGATGATATTGGGGGAGGAGGGGCATCTCCACGCATGACATTCTTGCCCTTCCTTTGCCCCCTAACTGTTGCCTTTGATTGAGCCATGAATATTGTAAATGAAATGAACAAAGCATGCACATATTGGTAAACAAAAAATCATACACAAACCGCTGTAAGAAATGTAAAAAAATGGAGGTGAAATGCACTTACCTGGTGCTTGAATCTCCTTGTTGAATGCTCTACTCCCTTAACTTCTTGCTGCAAACCCTTCTCCACTTGCCAACAGCTCACAAAGCACTTGCCAAATGAAAATATGCATGGCTGTAATGAGCAAATATGCCCTTTTCATACCCGCGCAGGTCACTTTTTCCGCCTAGCGAGTCCTGGAAAACAGGACACGATTCCCAAAATCGTGACACACTGCCAAAATCGTGACACACAGTCGGATTCGACGTGGCAAAAAAGGACACGATGTGTCATGGTTTTTGGACATGAATTTCAAAAGAATCGTGTCGGACACGATGGATTCGGATTCGTGGGGCCTATAGGACGAATCCGGTTACTTAGAGTAGAATAGTTGTCATATCTCTGTCAGACATGACTTCCCCAAGCTCTTGAAGTTGATCTCTCATTTCAGAGATTTTCATGAAGTAGGGAGCTATTCCTTCCTTTGTTATCTTCATCTTGTATAATTCATTCCTCAGAGATATTACTTCTCTGGTTGTGGATACTGGGAATAGCTCTACTAGCTTATCATAAATTTCTTTTGATGTCTCAAACTTGGAGACATGGGAAATGAGAGAGTCTTTGATTGATTCTATCAGAATCCTTTGAGCTCTTGTCTCATCCTTATTGTACTTGGCTAGGGCTTGAGTCTGTTCCTTAGCAGGGATAGTGATATTCCCTTTGACATGCTCTAGGAGTTCATTCTCCTTGAGTAGTAAATGAGTCCTCTTCTTCCATGCAAGAAAGATATTGGTCCCTACCAGTTTATTGCTTTCCTTGCAAAAATACATTGATGTATATTCAGAAGGGGACATGTACTTACTTGATAGATTTTGAGATGTAATGGAATTGCTTCCTCCTTGAAGGCTTGGTGGCTTGTCTTCCTTGGATCTTGATGCTCTTCAACTTGCCTTTTTGCTTGATGATGAGATTTGCTTGATGACTTGTAGCTTGCTCCAATTTGCTCTTCTTTGTAGGTGCCTTTATGTAAGGCTCTTCTTCTAGGTTTGTAGACCTCCTTAGTGAATGATGGATTGTAGACCATTCTTTACCTTGAAGTTATTGAGACTTCTAGGCTTGATGCTTCAACTTTGTGGATGCTTCCCCTTGACAAGTGTTCTTGAGTTGCCCTTCCCTTGATGTGTCACCTTACCTCTGATACCATGTTAGAGAATCTAGGGCAAAGTAGTGTTGTGATGATTCTCCGAGACTTGGTAACAATTTGTGAAGTATTTTTACTTTTCTTATTATCTTATTTTTCTTCTTATTATTATTAGTGCATATGTGTGTGCTTCATCAAACTGCTATCAAAAGTTAAAACAAAATAACAAGAACACAGAAATTGGCTCTTTGCCAGGGACAAAACCTCTCCACTCTTGAGAGGAAAACCCTTTGTAAGATTTCTCTTATTGAAGCTTCTTATTTGAAAAACTGCCAAACCCTAAACCCTTGATTAGGATATCCTCTCGGCATCAGTCAAATCCTTCTTCTTTTTGCACTATCACTTCCAGCACATCTTCCGGCACTTTGTCTTCCAGCACTTTATCTTCTAGGTTAGGAAACCCTAGAATATTAGGGCTTCTTTACTTCGTTATAGATAGAGGCTCCTTTGTTTTCCTTTGGATACCTTGTAGGTCTAGGTATACATCTGAATGAAGATATTCATGTTGCTTCCTTATACCGCTGCCAAACCCTTCCTGCACCTCGCACGTGTGATTGTTTCTAACCCTGGAAATAGTCCTATCTTCTTCGATCTTGATCTTTCTTCCTTCGCAAATATGGGCTTCTCCTTCACTTGTAGGGAGAGGCCTAATAGACCATGTTTGCACCCAAAAAGTAAGATAAATTGACCTGTCTTTTTCTACTGTTATGGCCGCAGTCAAACCTTCCTTGACCTCACACGTGTGGCTGTAACAGCTTCAGAAATGACCTCCTTCACTTCATTGTTTTGTCTCCTTGACTTCGTTGTCCTTGTTACCCTTTTTCTGCCTTGTCTTCGTCCCTTTTAGCCCTTCTATTATCTGCGGATTTAGAGAGAGATTGTGTCCTTTTGAGGAGTGGACAGCCTCTATAAATAGAGGTCTGTCCCTCCTATTCAAGCCGACATGACTGTCCTTAAAGCCGACTCAACAACTTACTCTTAAATTCATTTTTATTCATTATTTTGTTGCTTGTAGACTTCGTTGTGGCTAGGAGAGGATTTGACCATGCTTGGAGGTGTCCCCATGACCTTGTATGATGTCATACATGATGTAACATGCCCTCAAAGGGTCTCACCATAATTACATTTTGACTTTGACTCTCTAGAAGCACTTCAAAATGTGTTTGTCCTATTTTCAATGAGCAAGAAACTCATTGACAAATAATGTCAGCTTTAAATTCTCTTTTCTTGAATAAGTACAAATATCAAAATTACATTTATGAAGACCAAACCTAGTTACATTTTCTCCAACAGGCACAAACCGCTCTCATGCCCTCCAGCTCCTCGTTATACTGCAGAATAGCCTCACGCACTAATGTGGCCTTCCTTTTTAATGCTAGAAGGTCGGCCTAAAACTGGTGGAACTGTCGTGGGCATTATCGCCTGTAAACTTGGTCACAACTCCAGATACCTCAGCAATTGTTGGCATCTCATCCATGGGTGGCTCCTCCTCAAAGGATGGCTCTATGCGCGTAGGCTCTATCTTCTCCTCAGTGGGTAGAAGGGTTGACGCAGAGCCTCAAAGAGCTCCACGCATGCCCACGTTGTGAGTACGAAGGGTCAACGAATTTGTAGCTGAGGCCAGCCAGTTTTGTTGTCAGATCAGCGAGATTATGTCGGGTAAAGTGAGGTAAAACTCACTCAGGTTCTCTGCTATTGTATTTCCTTGTCACTGGTTTGCTAGTAGGGCAACCAGCATTATTCAGAACTTTTGCTTAATAATAGAAAATCCTCAAAGTTGTTGCACCGGTTTTCCTGCATTGGGTTTTTCCGCGAACGTTTAGTCCAAAAATAAGTGTGTCCTTTGCATGATGTCTCATTTATTTTTCAGTTCTTGATATGTATAGTGGTGTAGGATATAGTGTATTTACATTTATATTTTCTGAATATTTTCTGAAAATAACTTGTTAAATGAAGAAAACAATTAGTTAATGTAAATCAATTTACTGTCGTAGGATTCTGGTTTATTAGATTCAGAAATTTTCACATATGCTTGGAAGTAAATTTTAATTATGCATAACTAACTTAATATGCAAATGCATGAGATGATGAGATGAAACTAGATTCGAGGATTAGAAACGCTTATGTCGCAATTTATCAAGGCCCTTAATCACAAAAATCAAATGCTTACTTTACTAGACAAAGACTTAAAGATAAACTTCTTAGCAGTATCACAATTAAACCATAAGCTTACTTCAAATCTTTTTTAATACAATAATAGCTCAAGGAGAACAAAAGTTATATCAAATGCTCAAAAAATACTCAGCTTAGGAAACAAAAGATATGCAATTTATCACAATTCCATGACAGAGTACTTTAATAATTACTCGAAATATTTGCAAAGTATTTAACATGCAATAAACATCAAATAATTCAAGTAATTAAATCACGCTTAGAGCTAAATCAACAACGAACAATATCAATAGATGTCAAGCAGAAGAAAATGCTCAAAAAACCTTTGCATGCAAAATATTCTAGCAATTAAATTTCGAAAATTTAAATACCATACAGAACCATGAAATTCAAAAGCTAAGCAATTTTAAACAACTCCAGAATGATTTTTCTTAAGTAGCCCAAATCCAGAAAAAATTATCGCATTACTATAGTCAGTCTTTAGAGAAAAAATTATTTAAACGTGTTTGACTATATTAAAAATTTAATACCACAAAATTTTCCCTTTAAATTTTAAAGTCCAAAAACTCCTAACAAAAATAAAAGCCCAAGACGAAACTTTAAATTAAAAATTTAATTATTCCTTAGGCAAATTTTAGTGTGCTAAGTTTTATGAAAAAATTTAATGTGGCAAATGATCAATTAAGTTTTTTAACATGACAAATGTAAAAAATCAAAAGGCTTAATAAATTAATTTTTTAATGGGCCAAAGGCCACATAAAAATTTAAATTTTTAAAGTGAAGCCATGTCATGTCACTTCTCAAACACATTTGTAACAGGGTGTTGCCACACAATTTTGCACAATTTTGGCGGAGGAAGAGAACCCATCATTTTCAACTTAGGGACATAGGAGGCAATTCGACTTAATTTGGTTGCTAGTGGAATGTGGGGGCCACCCACATGAGAATTCGAATTGGCCCATTCGAATAGCTTGGAAGGAAAGTCGAATAGGTGGAAGGAGGGGCCCACATGAGGCAAGGAAGGCCCAAGGAGTTATAAGGAGGGAGCAGCTCTTATTTTCGGTTTCATTCTTACATCTTGCAAACAAAACTACTTGATTGTTCACTCTGTTGTTTATCTGAGTCAACCGGTTGTTTAGCCACGAATCTCTCAAGTGGGATATTCAACCTCTACTTCGGGGGACCTTCCGTGCCTGCCTTAGAGAGGCAGTTCCACAAATTTTTCAAGAGTTTCGGGGTTGAGAGACAACACTATCATTCAACGCAGAGCAGGGAGTGTGTATTTTTGGGCAGCTAGAGAATACATAGAGGGAACTAGGAGCCATCAGAGATCAGGTGTTTGCCGGGAGAGTTAGAGGGCTGAGAGAGCAACATTAGGCCAACATTCTTGTTGAGTTTTACAACCAGCAGAGCAAGCATTCCAGCAGTTCGAATTGATGGGCTAGGGGACAGCGCAGAGGCCATTCCAGCAGTTTTCGTGGAGCTTGGGAGAAGGTACCATAGGTCGGGAGCCCATCCAGGAAGTTAGGGATTTGATAGCCAAAGGGTCAGCCCAGCACTTTAGGACCATTTCCAGGAGGATTTACAAGCACTTTCCAGCAAGCCGAGTTTTGCAGTTGCAGCTAAAGTTGGGCTCCAAGGGGGTCGAATTTCAAAAGTATAAACCAGCCAAAATCCTTCGTGGGTTTTTCTGGGTTTAGGCCAAGGAGTTCGGTGTTAAAAGCACATAATTTTCTAGGTAGTAAAAGTGCACCTTCCAACCACTCACACTTTCAGCAAAAACGCAGTTTTCTGGGGCAGCACAGTGCAGATTCGTGTAGCAGTTGGACAGCCTTCAGTTCGGCCATTTTCTCACTTGGGTTTGGTCATGCTTGTCCATTAAGAAAAGCCCAGGTGCATCATCTTGTTATCCATTGTATTTAGCCTTCAAAAAAGTAATAAAATGGCTCAACAATTCCATATTTGCAGTTTTTCTATGGATGTTTAATGTGCATTTCGTTTTTATAATTTGTTGCACAGATTATTTGCTTTATATCACTTGTATTCCTATTTATGATCATTACAATGGTATCAAAGCCTAGTTTTTGGCTCAGTTGTGGGTATTGTCTCCTATGAGAGAAGGGGACCAGCAGAACATCACCTACTAAACGCAGAGGTACTGGAGCAGAGAAAGAGATTTGGAGATTACTCCAGACATGGAGGACAGAGGGAAAGCAATGGTAGAGGAGGAGGACATGGTGGAACCCAAGAGCAGGAAAGAGGTGGCTTTCGACAGCCTCCTAAGGGCGCTGAATGACTTAGCCAAGGGTCAGAAAGACATGCTGGAAGAGATCAAGTCATAGAATAGAGAGACGACCACCCTTAGAGGGTTTCTGTTTGGGGAAACTTCTAGGGCCTCTCAGCCATTCGATCATCCCTCACCAGTATCACAGCACCCATCAGCCAGTGTGCCAACTCGTGCTACACTGCCTTCTTTCGTGCCAGTGGCACAAATCAAACCTACAAGGGGGGAAGACCCCCCCTCAGACGGGAGACTATTTCAGAGAGTGGCAGTCTATGGATGAAGACTTTAAGGAAGCCCTCTCCTTTAGAGATTACCAAGCTTAAGCAGAGTAACAAGAACAAGGGTCATGGAGGACAGGGAACCTAGAACTACGAGCTGCAGAGGACCATAGGGAGGATGTATTTCCCTACTTTCGATGGCACTGCCAAGTGCATAACTAGGGCTTGGGTTGAGAAGATGGACACCTACTTCCAACTCAACTAGATGACAGAGCAGGAAGCTATCAAGATGGCCACGCTGAACATGGAGGGGGAAGCCCATGATTGGTGGTTTCATGGCTTGACCACCCTAGGGCATGCCCACATGGCTTCTTATGAGGACTTCACCAGGAGGGTGGTGGAGCGTTTTGACCAGAGAGATCCAGAAGCCCATTTCAGAGAGTTGACCCAACTGTGCCAAACAGACAACCCGGAGCAGTACATCTCTGAGTTTCTGCAGGTATCAGTGATGGTTCCGGATCTATCAGAGGCTAGGAGGGTCTACACCTTCATTGAGGGTTTACTTGAGCCCCTGCGCGGACTAGTGAAGTCACACAGACCCTCCACGCTGCAAGAAGCAGTGTTGTGCACCAGAGATCTACAGTGGACCATCCCCAAGACTAGAGCAGCTTTTCGTACACGGACCCCTTTTCCACAAAAGGGGCATGAGACTAGACCTCCACCTCAGAGGACCACACAGGGGAGAGGGCAATTAGATGATGACACACGAAAGGACCTCAGGAGGAGAAAGTTGTGCTTCACATGCAGGGCGCCTTGGGCACCAGGCCATCGGTGCAGTGCCGATAGAGCACACTATATTGAGGTTTTTTTTGACAATGACAAGGAAGACGAGGTGGAGCAAGATTGTGGTGTGGCAGAGAGTGAGAGTCCGACAGATAGAGGGCTACCACCACCACCTCCACAGGGTGGGGCATCCCTTGCCCCAACCGGGCGAGTCCTTGCTTCCTTATGCAAGGTTCCCAAATTTTTTACACTGAGGATCAGAGGCACTATACAGGGCCAGAGGGTGTTAGTTCTAGTTGACAGTGGGGCTACCCACAATTTCATAGATGCCCAATTGGTTCAGAGGAGGGGCCTCACCACGGCTAAGTTCGAGGGCTTTTCAGTCTTAGTACCAAGTCACCGTACCATACAATGCACTAGATATGTGCCTTCCTTGACAGTAGTTATGGGGAACTACTCGATGACAGACCATTTCTTTGTGGTCGATGTGCCAGGCACTAACGTGGTGATGGGTGTCCAGTGGCTGTATTCCCTTGGGCAAGTCACGACAGATTGGAGGAAGCCAGAGATGGAGTTCATTGGGCGAGATGGCAAACTGGTAGTTTTGAGAGAAATGCAGTCTTATCCACCTCAGGCAGTTTCAATCTACAGGATGGAGGCAGACTTGTGACATGGGGACATTTTATGGGCAGTTGAGCTCAAGATCTGAGGGGTTGGGGAACAAGCTCAGCAACCACCAGCAGACATACAGGCTTTGTTGGACAGATACGTAGTGGTGTTTGGGGGCATTCCACCAGATAGGGGATTTGAGCACACTATTGAGTTGGAGTCGGGTGTACTTGGCACATATCTAGTGCACTGTATGGTACGGCAAGACAAGAGGACACAAGATGTGGTGCTAGCCAAGGACAAACCCCAATGTGGGGAAACCCTTAATCAATTCTTCTTATATGTTCTTCAATAGTTCAGTAGAGAGAGAGAGAGAGAGCACGTTTACAATAGAAGTAAACACTTTGACTTATCTAAATAAGAGCATAGATCATCTCTAAGAAGATGATACATGAGATCAGTTGAAGACATGTTGCTTAAACTAATTCTCCAAGGTGACTCCTTCACCTATCGTTGTGCTGCATCTCGTCATCATGCTGCACCTCACCGCGTTGCACCATGCTGCACCCATCATCACTGTGTTACATCTCATCACGCTTCATTAATCATGACTGTACCCATCACTATACTACATTATGTGGCATTGTTGCACCATGTTGTCATCCTGACCTATGTGTTGGTTGTACCTTGCTTGCTTGTTGTCCTTAGCATGTTTGTTGTTGCATGCTAGCTGTAACAATGCATGCTTGGTGTATTTGCTGCTAAGTACCATACAACTATCCTAATGTTAGTTAGCTATCCCTTACATGCTGCCCTCCTTCGGAGACAGATGCTCCAGCTGTTCCGACAGTTCCTGGCAGTTCCGGCTTTTCCGGCAGTTCTAGCTTTTTCGGCAGTTCTGGCTTTTCCAACAGTTCCGGCTTTTCAAGTAGTTCCGGCTTTTCCGTGTTTTCCGGTAGTTCTGGTTTTTCCGACAGTTCCGACTTTCTGGCAGTTCTGGCTTTTCCGACAATTCCAGCTTCCAGTAGTTCTGGCTTTTCCGACAGTTCCGGCTTTTCCAGCAGTCCCGGCTTTCCCAGCTTTTCTGGCTTTCCCGGCTTTTCCGGTAGTTCCGGCTTTTCCGACTTTTCCAGCAGTTCTGGCTTTTCCGGCAGTTCCGGCGTTTCTGGCAATTCTAGCTTTTCCGACAGTTCCGACTTTTTCAGCATTTTCGGCTTTTCTGGCAGTTCCGGCTTTTCCAGCAGTTCCGACTTTTCCAGCAGTTCCGGCATTTTCGGCTTTCTTTTTAGCAACATAGAGCTTATTCTGCCATGACTGCATTTAGATCTAAGGCCTGTTATCTAGGGCGGCGTATACCCTAGGGCACTCCCTCTAGCTCTCATATTCATTAAACCCAAAACAGGATGAAGTGAGATCACAAGAGTGAGTGTGTGTGTGACAAATGACTTCAAGTCCTCTTCTATTTATACTAAAACGTAGAGGTTGAATAAACATGATTGTTGGGCTTCTGAGCCTACATAAGTTGCTAGCCGACTTGACAATTTGTCCATAATCAAAATAAATTCATATCTTTGTAAATACTTATCGGAATCGGATGATCTTTAGATCAATCCTACACCTCTCGATGAGAGGGATCCAAGAAAAATATCAGCTGCCATAAATAAGATGACCCACACGGAGTTTGGCCCTAGTTTCCAATTTTAACTCTCCCTCTCAACTAGGAAGAACTCCATCCGCTAATCCATATGTCCGACGGTAATATCTCTGCCATTAGTTGCCTGTACTACTCTGATCTGCTGAGCTTTGCTTTGCTCTGCTTTGCTCTGCTTTGCTCTACTTTGCTCTGCTCTGCTCTGCTCTGCTGAACCATGAAGAAGAAGAATTGATCGAGAATGTCTCATACCATTCTCTACTGACCCGAAGTCAGTTTCATCTGAAGAGAGTGTGTCACATCACTCTTACTGACCCGAAGTCAGTTTTATTAATCTCAGATCAATATCACAAGAGAGTGTCTCAAACCACTCATACTCATCTCAGATCAGTTTCATTGATTCCAGATCAATATCACAAGAGAGTATCTCAAACCACTCATACTAATCCCAGATCAATGTCACAAGAGAGTGTCTCAAGCCACTCATACTGATCCCAGATCAGTTTCATTGATCCCAGATCAATAACACAAGAGAGTGTCTCAAACCACTCATACTGATCCCAGATCAATGGAGATCATCCTAGCATAGGGAGTACGGGATATACAACGATGCGTCCATCTATAGAACTACTATGGTCCCTATCCTCATTTCCCTGCCCATTGATCAGATGAGAGGTACTTCCCATGAGTCCCAGACTGCATGGGTAGGATGCCTCGACGGGAGAAGGAATCATCCTATCCACAAGAGAACGGATCATCCTGTCAGTGGATGCCACGGAGAACGAATCATCGTGGCCCACAGGAGAACGAATCATCCTGTTCCGCAATCGCCACGGAGAACAAATCATCCTGACCTATGAGAACGAATCATCTTGCTCCACAGTTGCCACAGCGAACAAATCATCTTGGCCCACAGGAGAACGAATCATCTTATTCCACAGTCGCCAGGGAAAACGAATCATCCTGTTCCACAATCGCCATGGAGAACGAATCATCTTGTTCCACAGTCGCCACGGAGAATGAATCATCTTGGCCCACAGGAGAACGAATCTGTTATGTAACCAGCCCAAGAAAAGATAGAAAAGATAGATCAACGCCTTAGAATTCAGCCTCTTTGAGGGGGCAACCTCCTTTACAATACATAAATGAACAATTCTTCGATGATTCAAATGAAAAGACATCCTCTCTATATATAGGAGTC
>APFE030570177.1:0-10211 GCA_000404065.3 Pinus taeda
AAAACCCCCGTGAAAGTCATTGGAAAGCAGCTAAAAGAATACTTCGTTATGTTCAAGGTACATTACAGTTTGGGATTCATTACAGTGCCAAAGCAGCTCCTCTATTAGTTGGTTTCACTGATTCTGATTGGGCTGGTGACCCTGATGATCGGAAGTCTACTGTCGGTTATGTCTTCACTCTTTGTTCAGGACCTATTACATGGGCTTGTAAGAAACAGGCTGCCATTTCTCTTTCGTCAGCAGAAGCAGAGTATCGTGGTGCCGTGGAAGCTAGTAAGGAAGCCTTGTGGCTCGCCAGATCCTATCAGAATTTGGCTTTGAGCAGCAGCATCCAACCACACTTTGGTGTGATAATCAAAGTGCCATTCAGCTATGCAAAGATCCAGTCCAACATCAGTGTAGCAAACACATTGAGCTACACATGCACTTCATCAGAAAACTCATTCATGACCATGTTCTTGAAGTGCAATATTGCTCAACAGATGATCAGGTTGCAGACATCTTCACAAAGGCTCTCACAGAGGCGAAGTTCACTAAACTTCGATATATGCTTGGAGTTCAGGAAGTTGTCACTAAGGGGGGATAGGCTCTAGTGCCTCCTTCCTTCTCCTATTGTATCATATTTGTAAATCCTTCAATCCTATCCCAAGTTGTTCTTAAGGGGGGATATTAGGATATTCCGACACATAGGAAATAGTTAAGTTCAACTTGGTCTAGTATAGAGTTAGGTATAGAGTTAGGTAAAGTCTGTTTCTTTACCGTTGTACATTTTGTAACTTACAATCCGACGGTCACGATATGTAGTGATCCGACGGTTCATTCTCTCCTCGGTATTCCCGACACTTGATCCGTGGCTTGACACCCGATTGGTCCATGAATTCTATTTAAAGCGCATGGAGGGTCATTTGTAGGTTAACCGTGCATGAGAGAAGCTTATGTAAATTTTCATTCTTTATTAATAAATTGCCTGTAGTAGCCACGTTGGCGCAGGCCGTGGACTGTTTCCCTCTCTGAGGGTTTTAACCACGTCAAAATACTGGTGTATTGATCTGTGATCTGTTTGTGAGCGGTGTCCTTCTGGTGTTCTGTCTGAGGAACTTACCCTGTAAATTCCTACAGAACACTTGAGAATCTTTCGCTGCCTCATATACTTTATGTGTCGAAGGACAAGACGAACAAGCTGGAAGCTTCAAGGAAGAAATGTATGTTTGTTGGATATTGTGAAAATTCTAAAGCTTTTAGAATATATGTTTGGTCAAAAGAATATCGAGTTTAACAGGGATGTGACATTTGATGAAGATGTTGGCCTTGGAAAAAGCAAGGGACATTCCTCCTCCTCCTCCCAATGTCGAGAAGAAGGATGATGACATGGACCTACTAGAAGGTCCTTCTGTGCTTGAACCAAAGACGGATGTGGTTGATGATCCCTTGGAACCCATGGACCCCTTGGGTCCCCCCCCAAATAATCCTCCCACCAAAAAGAGACCACTATGTCTTCATGATACCTTATAGGATGCTGAATGACATGTCGTTGCTAGAGGAATACAAGCTGAACAACACACCTTTGAAGAAGCAGTGAAAGAGCAGGTCTAGAAGGATGTTATGGTAGAGGAATATGAATCTATAATGAAAAATGATGTGAGAGGTAGTTTCGAGGTCCGAAGGGAAGTCCGTTGTGACTTCTAAATGGCTATACAGGATCAAGCATGGAGCAGATGGAAGTATTAAGAAATATAAGGTGAGGTTCATGGAGGTTTCCCCCAAAAAGATGAACTCTTCACCGAATGGATGTGAAGACTGCATTTCTTCATGGCATACTCCAGGAAGAAATATATGTTGAGCAACCACAGGGATTTGAAGTACATGACTGGAAGACTCATATGTGCAGGCTGATGAAGGCACCTTATGGATAGAAGCAAGCCCCCAGTGCTTGGTATGCTTGCATTGATAACTATGTAATGAAGCTTGGATTCATTAGGAGCAATGTTGACTTGAACCTCTACTTCAAAGTTGTCCAAGGTATGCCCCTGATTTTGGTTTGATATGTTGATGACTTATTCTTGATAAGTGGAGAGCCTTTGATTCTTGAGTACAAGAGGGAGCTAGCCTTTGTATTTGAGATGAAGGACCTTGGATTGATACATTACTTCCTAAGCTTAGAGGTGTGGCAGAGGCCTAGTGAGATTTTCCTTTCACAAGGGAAATATGTGGTGAAACTGTTGGAAAGATTTGGACTGGTAGAATGCAAGTCCATGGCCACACCGATGGAGATGAACTTCAAGAAGCTATGTGGAGAAGCTACTACACCCGATCTGGCGAATCCTTTTGAGTACCAATAGTTGTTTGGGGCATTGATTTTCCTTGTGAACACCCGACCGGACATATGCTTTGTAGTTAACACTTTGAGTTAATCTATGACTGAGCCTCTACATGCACATTAGGTTGTTGTTAAGCATGTGTTGAGATACTTACATTGGACTAGTGTTTTAAAATTCGACTGGACCAAATCAGAATCGGCCGAGCCGACTAAACCGACCCTTACCTGGGTCGTCTTGGTACAAAAACAGGTTCATTGGCCGCTTTGTTACCGAACCGACCAAACTGGTAACCGACTTGGCCGATTTGATAACAGACCAGCCGAGTCTGACTTAAACCGGCCGAGCCAGTCAAACTTAGTCAGCGACGCATTTTGGAGGGAATGTGGACCCCAAACTCAGCGATTTTTTGGTTTTAGGTTTTCTCTTTTCCCATCTAACCTCTCGCAAGCCTATAAAAGCTACCCAACCCCCTCACATTTCTTCACAACTATCTCATTACATTTGTGTGAGAGTTTGTGAGGAGTTTGTGAAGAGTTGTGGAGTTGGTTTTTGGAGCAGCAGTGAGGAGTCTTGGGCAATCATTGGAGCAGCAGTGAGGAGTTTCTTAGGCAGCCATTGGAGCAGCATTGAGGAGTTAGTTTATTGGAGCAACATTGTGGAGGCTAGAGCCTAGAGGTATTTTATTTTTTACTTCTAAAATCTGCCTTTGCTTGTGTTTTTTTTGCAAATATGGAAATTGAAAAGAGTAATTTTTGTCAAAGAAATGAACATTGAAGAGTCGTTTTTTTCTTTTCATTTTCAGATTTGTTTCCTTTCATTTCCAAGTCTAAATATCTGGATATGGCTCCTAGAATGAAATATGTTGTTTGGGCATATGCTGAGATGATTGATAATCAAATGCATTACAAATTTTGTCATAGAAAAATTAAGGGAGGTGGAGGGGGCATTCATAGGCTGAAACAACACTTGGTTGGTATTAGAGGCCAAATTCCTCCATGTGCAGCACTAGCAAAACAAATTGGGGATATTAGGAAGGAGTTGATAGAAAAAATTGAGAAGTTTGAGGAAAAAAAGCTAGGCAAAAAGAAATAGAGGCTCAAATTGGGAGGAAGAGGAGTATAAAACACAGGATGGCTACCAACCCCAATTTTGATTATGAGGGCTCTTCATCTATCCCTTGCATTGATGCATCCAACCCCTTTCACCATGTTCCTCCCTCTTTGGAGTCTATTCAAGAAAAGGGTAAGGGTAAAAAAAGAAGAAGGGTGATATCAGAAGTTATTTCACACCCTCTTATCCCTTTGATAGTGCACATGGTCCTCAAGCTAATAGAGGTCAAATGCAACCCATTTTAGATGACCATTGGAGGAAAGAATTGAGATAAACTGCTTGTGATTACATCGCTAGATGGTGGTATGATGCTAATACCCCCTTCAATGCTTCTCGTTCACTATATTATGAACCTATGTTTGATGCCATATTGCTTTTGGAAAGGGCTTCAAAGGCCCTACTATGCATGAGTTAAGGGGATATCTTTTGCAAAAAGAGGTTTTGTCCATTGATGAATCATTGAAATATTTCAAAAGCTCATGGGCAAAAACAGGATGTACCATCATATCAGACGGGTGGACTAGTCAAAGGAACTGTACCATCATAAACTTTCTTATCTTTTTCCCACAAGGAACCATGTTTCTAAAGTCAGTTAATGCATCTGATAGGGTGAAAGATGCACACTTGTTGTTTCAACTTTTGGATGAGGTTGTTGAAGAGGTGGGGCCCGGGGGTGGCTAATGCTATTCAAATCATCACAGATAATGCCTCTAACTATGTTCTTGCTGGTAAAATGTTAGATGAAAAACACAAAACCATGTTTTGGACCCCATGTGCTGCACATTGCATAAACCTCATGCTTGAGGATATTGGTAAAATAGATTGGATCAAGAACAATGTAGAGCATGCCAAAAGCATAACAAAATATATCTACAATCACTCATCGATTTTGAACCTAATGAGGAAACACACAGGGGGAACAGAAGGCTTGGGTGGTAGGGGGAACTGGATTTCCAACACTCAACCGAGGGCACACAAAGCATACCTTGCTTGGACAAGGTGGAAATCTAAGTCGATGATATGATTCTCCGCCACCCTCAACACGACCTCCTAGTCACACAATGGCCAACTAAACAGATTATGGAATGCCCAATGCCCATCATTAGTGCTTCCAATTTCTATTGGTTTATCTCTTCAATCATACATTTGATGCATAATAGAAAGTCCTTGTCAAATCTATTAGCGCCTGGATCGTGCCATGGTGGCTGGTATAAGCAACATATTCCCCTTCCTCCACACCTAGGTCAACCTTGTTCTCTTACCATGGTAACTTGACTTAAGTTCACTTTACCATTGCAGCTCAACTTCACACCTCTCTCAATATTGAAGATGGCAGGGTGAAGGATTCTCAACATAATTAACCCAAAGCTCGAATTTTCTTCACAAAGCTACATTAATTGCAATTGCTCAAACATCCAACCACCCTGCCATGTGCATGGAATGTGGCGAGTGGTGATGGCAAGTGGGACGTGTCGCTATCCTCCCACCATTAAAGCTTTGGAATGACCTAACATGGAGGCCTTAATTGCCTTTGTTCTCGATTTGTACACCCCATTTCAAGGTTTTTTTTTTCAAAATTAGATATAAAAAGTTTCAAATTTTTATTTCAAAAAGTTGTATATTTTAATGGAAAAATTCCAATTATTATTTTTGAAATTAATTAGATAAATGTTCATTGTAAAATTATATAAAATATTTAATGTCTTAATACATTACATATAAATTATTAATATTAAATATTAATGTTACAAATCCTAAATTTGAAAGAAACTAAAAAAAAATATAACATAAACGTTTAAATTAAGCTTACTCGAACAGGAAAAATAAAACGTAAATACCAATAATGGAAATATAATATATATAAGAGCTCACATATGTGAAATTTTCTGTTCAAGGTGTTAGGGTATAAGTTTAAAGTGTTGAAAAGCTTCTCTCATTTTATTTTCCAAAATATATAAATAAATAAAAAATAAAAGCTGGTCATATATATGGAAAATACATAAAGGGCATCGCAGACCTGTTATTGTCGGCTTAAATGACCATAATCCCTTTAAGCAGTTGGTCGCTAAGCAGAACAATCAAACAAGTTTAGACTCTGTTGTGCATGATCAAATTCCATTTCAGAAGGATCTTTATTGCAAGAGCATGAAGACGAGGGTGTCAACAATGGAGGAGATGGTCTACTATTTTTATACATAATACTATACTCAAATATTTATCCAGTCATTCATACTACTCAACGAAGTCAAATTTCTTCATTTCATTTCACAATGAACATAATCAAGTGTAGCTTGCCCAATGGCATCCGGAGTACCTGACAGTTGTTCTTGTCACCAACAAGTCACTACGATCCTAATATCCCTCAGCTCTTCTATCCTTGTCAGCCTTCTCTTCCATATAGGGCATTGCGCTACAATTTAAGGGCATTTTCAAACAATGCACATGTATGTGTTTATCGTTATTAAGTTGTTTAAATCAGAAGGGTTTAGGGTTCGTTATCATTGTGTTTTTATTTTTATTTTTTGTTGGGATTTTGTATAGTCAACTACGGGATGGACAGGGGAAGCTATGATTGTAGACGCAAAAGAGGCCAAAGAGATTCAACTTGTTGAGGTATTTATTTGTTTTTTGGTTTTTTCTCTTCTTTTTTATTTATTTAAATGTTCAAATTTCTTACCTTGAGCCCCCGCACCGCATAGCATGGGCTTCCTTTGATTTGAGATTTGCACCCAACCTTCTTCCTTTGAAGTTGAAACTCAAGTTGTAGAAGTGGGTTAGACCACTGTGAGAATGAATCTGGTGGACAACTTAATTCTCAATTGTCCTTTAGTGAACCGATACCTTGTTGACATTCTTTTGTAATTTTTTCACAAATGAAAAATGCATAAAACGAATATTATGGATTTTTGCTTCCCAAAACTACATCCATTCAAAATTCTAGGCCCTTTTCAGCGGTTGGCTTAGACATGCCAAGAAACAAGGGCTGGTCTTTGTAATTGAAATTCAGGGTCAGTGGTGTAGTTAATGTCTTCTGAGGTGAGTAAATTAAACTTGGGATAAGGTATTGTGACAAATCATTTTAAAATTTGTCTCAAAAGTGTATAGTTTTAATTTTTAACCTACACAAATTCTTTGAAACATGATTTATACTAATCTATTATTTTCGTGGCAATTTTTGTTGTACATAGAATCACTGTCGAAGTCATGTTCACTGTTTGTGAGAATTTTAGACTTACTTAAGGCCCGCTAAGGGAATGGGGACATCTTCAGTGAGTAATATCAATTTCTGAAAGCTCTCTACATGTCTTATATATTATTAATAAATATAAAATGAAAACTGTTATTATCCTGTGAACTTTTGGGGCATGCAGACACACAAACACACTCCTTGGGGAATTATCAGGCACTTTCCCTTATTTTGAGGATGGTACCAAGTGTAATGTGGATAGTGTAAATTTAGTGCGCTTCACCTCTTCTGAACCAAATCAAGGACTTGCCTAATGTGTTGGATTTGGCAAACTCTTGGCAATATTGACATTGTCTGATTGAGCTAACCTTTGGGGCTAAACACATGGAACATTTTGTACCACCCTCAAGCACCACTTAAGAAAGAGTGAATTGTTGGTACCTTGAAAGCCCAATTTGACCCACAAAGGGAAAACATGTCACAAATGGATTTGAACTTCGGTAGGGAGGATAATAACTTCTCCTCTTAATCGACCAAGCTAGATCCATTTGGCATTTTTTTTACCAAAAAATGGGTAGCAATTTTCATTAATAAAGTTTGTATCGGGCCAGTTCCCTTTTAGTCATGGAAAACTCTGTCTCATAATTGTGCAAATATGAAAAGAAAGAGACCCTATTGCTATATATATATATATATATATCCTTCAAACTATATATTTTCCAAAAAACTCCACAGTACATGACTATCCGACAAAACATAAAATTATATTTTTATAGGAAACAACTACCTGCGACTTCCAAGCTCGAATTCTTCCCGAGCCACCTTAGACGGCATGCCCAATTCCAGACTCCTCCTGGTAGCAGGTTCTAGTTCTTGACTTGTAGCATCAGTGTTTTCCTTTACCATTAGAGCAGAGCCATCACAAAGATCAAACACCTCCTTCAGAACCCCCACAGTGGCTGTCTCCACTCACAATTCTATATTGTCCACTTTATGTTTCAGGTTCAGAACCCCTTGTATTAAGGGTTTCTATTGATTTTTGGAGCAACTCCATGTCCTTCCCAAGGCTAGATAACTGAGAAAAAACAATAACCATGTTTTCGTTGATCTCCTTGATGATGTCCTTGACAACCAACTTGCAAGAATTGTCAACAATATCATCTATACTCTCGCTATGTCTACGTTCCTCAGCATCATTACCACTTCCGTTGCTTGCAGAAGCCATTTTCCTTGCAATTCTCCCCTGCACCAGATTAATACAATAATTGAGCTACTTAAGCCAGCTCCAATATATAATCGCCTGATCCTTACAAACATTCCTTCCCATTTTGTCAAGCATAAATGCATTTCGACTCTGCAACAAATCCAAACCACCTTTCGCCTTCTTCATCATCACCAAATTCCTCTCGACTCGAACCGCGATGGTACTATTATTGCACTCACCTGAAATCTTATTTAATAACCAAGGGTAGAGTGTCGACTTGTCATGTATCATGACCGACATACTCCCCCGCACCCACCTGTTGTTTAATGTCCAACTACCAACATCCCCTCCCGTGAAGCTCCTTCAAATAATCGTAAAGCTACCATATTTAATTCCCTGTTGTTCCTCGTTAAATCTCGTGCTCCAGCTATTATCCAAAAGGATTATGATTGATTTTTTAATTAAGGGACATGACATATAAGACTGTGATGGTCTATGAGTAAGGTTCCTTGCTCTAATTCCACTCCTTTGTTGGCTTAGACATCTGCCAACTAATTATTTGCTTTTTTAACATGAAAGAGTTTGAACTCTTCTAATTTTCTAAGGAGAAACATTATCCTTATGATTAATGAAGAGGTTTTCGAATCAAGAAGGCCTTCATTTCTAGAAAGACATATACAGTTTTGGATAATCATCATTGAATCACCCACTATGATCAGATTCCTGATGCCTTTAGAGACGCTGATATTTAGGCCTTACCAGAGTGATAGCACTTCGACTTGATTATTCGTGGCTTTCCCAAGCCCCCAGGTGAACTTTATTTCAGTTTTTTCTTCCAGGTTTATAAGCACCCCTCTCGCTCCAACCTCCCCGACATTTGGAAAATGTTTTACCAAATATATGGAGCTATCTTATTGTGTTCACATTACTTTGTTGGTGGTATCATTTATGTTACTATTCTCAAGTTTCATTGAACAAATTTTATGATATTTAAATTATTGTGTTATACTAACTTACCCATTTGCAAGGGTCTTTGTTGTTAGCTTTTGGGGTTACTCCAAAAGTGTTTTCACCTTGCTATGAGAGCATCAAGTCATCTAGCCTCTTTGGTGATGCTTCATGGACATATGGATGGTTTTGTTTGGGAGAGTGATTGAACTTGGTTAGAGTGATGGTATTGGGCATGACACCCTTACCTAGGAGGTTGTAGCCTTGATCGACATGTACATTAACCCACTAGGTGCACACAATGGGGAAATTGATTGTCTGATTAAGGGAGGCACCTCTCTAGGAGGAGTGTTGGGTACTTAGAAGAGGGCACTTAGCCCCTTGGAGATTGGGATTGTGTGATAGACATCTTGAAGTTTTGACACTTGACTTGAAGATGCTTGGGTTGAGAAGCATACTTCATGGAGGTTGGTGATGGACTTAGACACATATGTTAAGGAAGAGCATTGAAGTTTTGTGACTATATTGGCATACATGAAAGTAGAATTGGGCACACGAGGGGGAATGTGTCATATAGTTAGAGGAGTGTCTTGTAGGAATTTACAGGGTAAGTTCCTCAGACAGAACACCAGAAGGACACCGCTCACAAACAGATCACAGATCAATACACCAATATTTTGACGTGGTTAAAACCCTCAGAGAGGGAAACAGTCCACGGCCTGCGCCAACGTGGCTACTACAGGCAATTTATTAATAAAAGAATGAAAATTTACATCAGCTTCTCTCATGCACGGTTAACCTACAAATGACCCTCCATGCGCTTTAAATAGAATTCATGGACCAATCGGGTGTCAAGCCACGGATCAAGTGTCGGTAATACCGAGCAGAGAATGAACCGTCGGATCACTACATATCGTGACCGTCGGATTGTAAGTTACAAAATGTACAACGGTAAAGAAACACACTTTACCTAACTCTCTACCTAACTCTATACTAGACCAAGTTGAACTTAACTATTTCCTATGTGTCGGAATATCCTAACATCCCCCCTTAAGAACAACTTGGGATAGGATTGAAGGAGTTACAAATATGACACAATAGGAGAAGGAAGGAGGCACTAGAGCCTATCCCCCCTTAGTGACAACTTCCTGAACTCCAAGCATATATCGAAGTTTAGTGAACTTCGCCTCTGTGAGAGCCTGTGTGAAGATGTCTGCAACTTGATCATCTGTTGAACAATATTGCACTTCAAGAACATGGTCATGAATGAGCTTTCTGATGAAGTGCATGTGAAGTTCAATGTGTTTGCTGCGCTGATGCTGAACTGGATCTTTGCAAAGCTGAATGGCACTTTGATTATCACACCAACGTGTAGTCGGATGCTGCTGCTCAAAGCCCAATTCTGATAGGATCTGACGAAGCCACAAGGCTTCCTTACTAGCTT
>APFE030570194.1:0-11036 GCA_000404065.3 Pinus taeda
AATGGCTGAAATAGATTTAGATCAATGGCTGAGATTAAATACACATTTAAATCTCACTTTCTATTTTTTAATTCACCCCACTTTAATAAAGACCCACTTAGTCATTTATTTCCAAAGTCACTTTTCCTTTCTAATTTTTCATTGACTTTATAAAAGTCACTTTAAAATTAAACTTAGTAACTTTATCACTTAAGTCACTTTTAAATTAGATTTTAACTTTATAAAAATTATAAAGTCACTAAGTCACTTTAGAAGAAAAATTAAAATCTTTTGGACACTTTTCCCTAGGCCAAAGATCAAAGGCTAAGGGAACCACCTGTCCTCCGGTACCAAATTTCAACAGTCCAAGACCTGAGGTCCGCCCCTTGTGTATGAACTTCGTCGATGCAATATCACTTGCGCTACTCCACGCGATTTGATCCTACTCGTTGATCTATGAAATCCAACGGATCCAGTGCATTCTCTCATTCGTCCGCCATTTGATGGATTTTTGCGTTAAAACACAGTTCTTCCACCAAACTCTGTCTACACACGAGATCACTCCATAATAGTTAACTTGTTTATCAATAGATCGCCATCGATCCTCGTAGTGATTGATGGTCAATCAACAATCTGGCAATATTGAAACATTCAATTATCTATAAAATACACACAGCGTACAAATTCAACAATGAAACACACTATTATTATACACGATGTGAATGCGGATCTAAGACATTTCAGCGTTAGGAACAAGCTCTCTTCGATTACATTTTGACCACTCGGGTTTACACAAATTCTATTTGTCACCCTCTATCTCCCTCTGTCTACGCAGATTCATATATATATATAAGAAATATTGGATCGGATCACTAGAAGGATCTAATCAAATCCACTCCTTGGTTTCCTCTCACAAATATCTCAACAAGCCTTAAATCTCTCTACAGCGCGATATATGGATACATATGAATACATGGCAAATTACATTAATATTTAATTAAGTCCATCAAATTACTTTGTTTTAACAGATTGGTGCCTTGTGTTGCTCTGATGGTCCACATCCTACTTGCTCCGCTTTGGATTCCTTCTTTTAATTATGAGTGCTCAAATGCTCCTGCATCAGACTCTCGAGGAACAAAAATTTATGACCTCTTGGTCATATGCTTCTCCTTATCCCTAGCAATTCTACCCACATCCCTGTGCAATTGCCTTTATGATCTTCTGTGAGCTGCAACCAAACCTCTGCAGTAACAGTCTTCCTTTGCTACACAATATCTCACCGAGCTTTCTCCTGAGCTTAGTCTTTTGACATCCTTTTGGTTCTCTCTTCTTTAGAACCACTTGAACACTCCATGCTCTAGGCTTGCTGCAAGTCTTCTCACCCTCCGCTGTCGTTTGTTGCACGACAGTAAAAACCATAACTCTCTAGTCTCCAACGCAACTATACCTCTTCTCCTTCTGCTTGCACTCTTCTTCCTTCTCGTAGGAAATCCTTTCCCTGCTCTGACACCAAATGATGGGGTGTGAAATTGGGGTACACCAATTTCGCCTCTAGTTACAATAATTCGATCCTAGGACCTATGGGTTATGAGCCCATTTCATTATCGGAAGCGTTAACTGATGTGTTTACCTTAAAAACCCGAGATTTCAACACTATCGGAATGCACTAGAAATACATGGAAAACCCACAGTCGAAAGCATGGTCGGACTTCAAAAAGATTTCACCCGCATCTATAATTGTTGGGTCCACTCATTCCAGCCATTCCACAGCACTCCTTCGATTTTCATTATCTCTGATCAGCGCTCGGCTTCATCGCTATCGGTCGTCGGTGGATCGGCCCATCGGCAATTAGCGTATCGCATTATCCGTTGCACTTACCTCTCCGATTTGCGATCAACGTTTAGATCATGACCGTCGATCCTGACTTTCAATCCGACGGTTGACGATTAATCGCAAGATCACAATCGCACTATTTCAAGGGCCAGTGCCGATAACTCCGGAAGGTTTCTGCCAATGCGATAAAGCGGTGATCGCTCATCGCAACTGTCCAAGACCTAAGGTCCGCCCCTTGTGTATGAACTTTGTTGATGCGATACCACTTGCGTTGCTCCACGCGATTTGATCTTGCCCATTGATCTATGAGATCCAACGGATCTTGTGTATTCTCTCATTCGTCCGCCACTTGATGGATTTCTGTGTTAAAACAAAGTTCTGCCACCAAACTCTGTCTACACACGACATCACACCATAATAGTTAACTTGTTTATCAATAGATCGTCATCGATCCTCGTAGTGATCGATGGTCGATCAACAATCCAGCAATATTGAAACATTCAATTATCTATAAAATACACACAGCGTACAAATTCAACAATGAAACACACTTTATTATTATACACGATATGAATGCAGATCTAAGGCATTTCAGCCTTAGGAACAAGCTCCCTTCGATTACATTTTGACCACTCTGGTTTACACAAATTCTATTTGTCACTCTCTATCTCCATCTGTCTACGCAGGTTCATATATATAATATAATATATAAGAATTATTGGATCGGATCACTGCAAGGATCCAATCAAATCAACTCCTTGATTTCCTCTCACAAATATCTCAACAAGCCTTAAATCTCTCTACAGCTCACTATATGGATACATATGAATACATGGCAGATTACATTAATATTTAATTAAGTCCATCAAATTACTCTGTTTTAACAGATTGGTCCCTTGTGTTGCTCTGATGGTCCACGTCCTCCTTGCTCCTCTTTGGATTCCTTCTTTTAATTATGAGTGCTAGGATGCTCCTGCATCAGAAACCAACATTTGTCAAATGTTCTCAGTGTTTCTACTAGCGGTGCAATGTTTTTTGCAAGTCGTGACTCCTCCATCAGTGCAACTTCCCAAAACATTGCAGATCTCCTATTGAAAACAATCAAAGAAATTGGTCCTAATAATGTGGTTCAAGTGATCACTGATAATGCAACAAATTGTAAGGGAGTAAGCAAAATTATTGAGCGTACTCATCCACACATCTTTTGGTCCAGGTGCTTGGTGCACAAATTGAACCTTTTTATGTATGATATTGTGAAGAACAAAGAATACGGAGGCATACAAGAGTAAACTACTTTAATGGCACTTACTCCAACTTGCAATTGCTTCAACTCTGAAAACAAGAGTTGCAAGTTATTACCTCACCTTTAGGCGGCTAGTGAAGGTGAGACAAGTTTTAACTAATATGGTGACATGTGAATCATGGGATGACAATAACATTGATAGAGATGGTGCTAATGTATTCAAGGACACTAATCTTGATAGTTATTTTTGGTCACAAATTAAATATGTTTTGCACTTCACCAAGCCAATTTATTACATGATCAAGTTTAGATTCAAATAGGCCAATAATTGGGAAGGTGTATGAGCAAATGGATAACATTTTGGGGCAGATTAAAGACATTGTTGAGTCTACAGATATCACCTTGTACAATTATATTCGTGCAATGGTGGAAAAACAATGGGAAATGCCAAACATTCCATCGCTGCCTTAGCATATGTTCCGACCCCTGAATACTATCGTACATCATGGCTTTCAACACCAGCCACTGGCGGGGGGGTCAAGAGAAAACCACACCCAAATCCAAAGATTCTATCTGGTTCTATGAAAGCATTGGATAAGTTAGTCCCTGATGAGGAGGAATCTGCCATGCTATAGAAACAATTGAGCAACTATATGCTTGGCACTAGTCCATTTGGAAGCGATTGTGCAATAAAAGATTGCGAGAATTTGTCTTCTCCTAAGTGGTAGAACATGCGTGGAGGAACTACTCCACTTCTACAAACTTTGTCATTGCAAGTGCTATCACAAGTGTAAACAATTCTTCTGCAGAGAGGTGTTGGAACTCTTATTTTTTCATCTACAGTGTTAAAACAAACAAGTTAAATTTCGATCGAGCATAGAGCTTGGTTTTTGTTCACTACAAATTGTGATTGTTCTCCCATTACTATGAGGATGCAAGAAATAATAAAGACCTAAAGATTTGGGACAAAAATATAGAGGGGGGGAATTTGGAGGATGGAGTGTTGTGATTAGAGTAATTGGAGGATGCTCTTATCCAAGATGATGATGATCGAGTTGAGATGCCACCCCCATCCGGTCCCATGCTTCCCAGGGTCCATTCTTCAAAACCAATAGTAGGGGCTTCATGTTTATCAATTCCACAACTTCCGCAACCACCATCTTCTTCACTGCCACCACGGGGAGGCTCACGTAGCGGTCGTGGTGGAAGGAGTAGAGATTAGTAGATATACTCACAGATTAGATTTTGTTTTAGTTTAGGCTCTAGACTCTAGAGTGTTAGACTTGTTGTGAATTTGAACTTTTCTATCTTACTTCCTAGTTCAGTGTGTACTTGGTGGTGCCCAAGTGGCCAATTTTGAAAACATTATTATTCGAATTTTGGACATGACTCGTGTCAACAGTTGCTCACTTGCAAGATAAGTTATTTGAATGTTTTATGATTTTATCTTCTAAATGTCTACTTTCTATTATATGCTTAATTTTGGTACTTTCTATTATCTATGATATGCTTAAAATTTTTATGTATGTTTGTAATTGTTAGAATCTAGATGGTTGATGCTCGAATAATTAATCATTGTTGTGCAATGGATGCCATATCTATCTTGATTTATGTACAAATATGCATGTTTTCATATCTTTTACAACTAATTTGGTATTTTGAACGTTTTTTATATAAATCCAATATATATATATATATAATAGTTTAAAACCGGAACTAGTTACCAGATCGATACACCTAACAAACCGGGTTTCAAACCAGAACCAGTCAAACTGAGACTGGTCAAATCTCAATGAACCGGTTTTTTAAAAAATACATTAAATAAATAATTTTTAATGAAAAAACTATTTTTAAGATTTAAAACCATGATTCCAAGCCAATAGACACAAAATATGCAAAGTTTTTTCATCTAGATTCTATATACCATGTAAAGGTGAATATATCAAAATGGCATTGAGTGCAATACATACCATCAACAAAATACATAAGCAATGAGACTCTAAATGATCTATAAAGTCCAAAAACAATGCTACAAGCTATGAGGCCATTGGCCTACTACAAGACTACAAGTCTACACATGATCAATCATCAAATTCATCACCACTACTAGACAAAGGATCATCAACAAGAGCTACATAGACATCATCTGGATCAGAGCCTGAGGATGCCTCAGCCTCATTTGCAACCTCAATAGTAACACTACCACCAATAAAAATAGAAGTGGACCTAATGGAAGCACGAGTTGGTCGAGTTGCATGACTAGTATCTTCCATTGGTTGTTTGTCTTTGCTTGATGCGGCTACTAATCCTGGTTCTGATGGCACTACCAAATCTGCTTCATTCTGAAGAAATTTCAACCCCCACTCTGATTATCAGTGTTCCTCATCACTCCATGCATTTAGTTTTAAATCCAAGCATGATAAAAATTCTAAAATCTGAAAATGACAATATTTTCTGAAAACACAAATTTAGAGCTTTCACAACCGCTGAAATTGCAGAAATAAAAAATAGCAAAATTATGATAGACACACACAGAAAATAACACAGTGATTTTTGGTCAATCTGACCCTGGAAAAACCCCCTACAACTCTTAGGGAAAACCAGTTTGAGAGCTCTTCTTTATTTTTGAAAATGCTTTTACAAAGAAACTGAAATACACAGTAAAAATTCCAGCAACCACAAATTACAACTTATCTCGATTTTCGTGCTTGAACTCCACCGCGAAAATCGTGCCAATCAGCAAACAGCCAAAACAGAAATTTTCTAGCAATAAAAACAATAATAAATGTTGTACGGCTTGCCTCGAAAAATGTGCCCAAAACTTATATGGATTGTACAGACCATACAAATTTTAGCAATACGGCTACCTCGAAATTTGTGCCCCAATCTGCCTCGAAATTCATGCCCTTACTATTGTCCCTCTTCTTCAATTTCTGTGTTGTCCCTCTTCCTCGATATATGTGCCTTTCTCCTGCTATACGATTTTGCCTTGGGATGTGTGCCAATAAATGTTGCTGCCCATATTTGTTGAAATATCTTCTTGCTGCTCTCCTTCACTTCCTCACTGCTCAAAAATTTTCTCCTTGCTCTCTCTTCTCTTTCTCTCAAATGATCACGAAAGAATGAATGATCTTTTCCTCTTCTCTTCTCCTTTTACTCTCTAAATGACCTCTTGGGTTACCCTAAGATCTAATGGTTGAGATTCATTTAGATCTAGGGATGAGAATAAATGTGCATTTGTGCATTTATTCTCACTTTCTATTTTTTAACTCATCCACTTAAATAAAGACCCCCTTAGCCTTTTATTTCCATAGTCACTTTTTCACTTTCTAATTTTTCATTGACTTTAATAAAGTCACCTTTAAATTAGAATGTAACTTTACCACTTATAAAGTCACTTTTAAATTAGAAAGTAACTTTACCACTTATAAAGTCACTTTTAAATTAAATTGACTTTACCACTTATAAAGTCACTTTAGGAGAAAAGTACAAATAAATTTGGACATTTTTCCCTAAGCCAAAGACCAAAGCCTTAAAGAACCACTTGTCCTCAGGTACCCAAATTTTAACATATCCCCCCCTAATGTCGTGTCAATATCAAAATCAACATCAAACTCAAGAGCTTAAGGCTCCTCCACCCATTATAATGTTGGATTAATATCTTCCAATACAATGGGATCTAGATCAGGTCTTTTGTTCATCATTTGGTTGCGCCTTAGTCGAAGGTTGTATTGCATGACGACAAGATCATTTAACCGTTTTTGTTCCAAACGGTTCCTCTTCTTCATGTGTTTGCGCTCAAAAGCAGACCAATTGCACTCACAACTTGAAGCACTACAAGTTTGGTTGAGGACTCTAATTGCAAACTTTTGCAATTGAGGACATTGGCCACCAAATGACTCCCACCAATGTGTTGCAAAGAAAAAGACATTAATTAGTAACTTAGTTCATTTCATTACTTATTTACAAATTACAAATATTTATACACAATTTGAATTGTAAATTTGTAAACAATTTAACTTGAAAAGAAAAACAAATTGGACTTGCTTACCTGGTTGATCCACATCTCTTGCCATCTTTGCCAAGTTTTTGCCAAAGGTACCTATTGCCATACTGAAAAGAGTAAGTTGTTTACGTATTTCTAACTAGTCTGCATGGTTAGGGCCCATGCGCTCCAAGCAATCAATTAATCCATCTCTGACAGATCTCCTAGCCAAGCTTTATAATGATACTTTGGGTTCAAAAAATACCCCACTACATGTATAGGACAATGGAGTTGATTATTCCATCTGCTATCAATGATCTCCCATATACGGCCATAATTAGCTAACTAATCCTTGTAAGTTGCTCGTATCTGTGCCTTTGCTTGGTCCATAGCCTCATAAATGTAGCCCATGGCCAATTTTTCCCCATCCACCATCCTTAGCACCTTAACAAGGGGCATGGTAATTTTCACAAGCTCTACAGACCTTTTTCCAAAAATAATTGTCAAAAACTCTATTTTTGGTGTCTTTGGGATCAAAAAATACCTCACTACATGTATAGGACAATGGAGTTGATTGTTCCATCTATTATCAATGATCTCCCATATACTGCCATATTTAGCTAACTTATCCTTGTAAGTTGCTCGTATCTGCGTCTTTGCCTAATCCATAGTCTCATAAATGTAGCCCATGGCCAATTTTTCCCATCCACCATCCTTAACACCTTAACAAGGGGCTCGGTAATTTTCACAAGCTCTACAGACCTTTTTCCAAATATAATTGCCAAAAACTTTCTTTTTCGTGTCTTTTCCATCTTGTCTACGAGCCCACCAAGATTCAATCCAATCATCGGAAGAAAACATTTTCTGCAGGTTTTTTTGTTGAGAATTGAGAGATTGCAATGTGAGGAAGTGAGTTGAAAATCTTGTAATCGTAGGCCTAACAAGCTCTTTGCCCCCAGTGTTTTTCCTCATTAGGCTCAATAGCCATGAGTGGTTGTAGATGTATTTTGTAATGCACGTGGCATGCTCTATAGTATTTTTTACCCACTCCACTTTGCCTATGTCCTCAAGCATAAGGTCTATGCAATGTGCAGTGGGTCTATGCAATGTGCAATACATGGAGTCCAAACTATGGTCTTATATTTGGACTTGGGAATCTTTCCAACAAGAACATAGTTTGAGGCATTATTTGTGATTACCTGCACAACATTTTGCTCCCCCACTTCCTAAATAATCTCATCCAAAAGCTCAAATAGAAGGATTGCATCCTTCAACTTATCATATGGCATCAACTGATCTCAAAAACATGGTTCAAGGAAATTAATGATAGCATGGTTATTTCCATCAGTCCATCCATCTAACATGGTGGAACAACCTGTTTTGATCCATGACTCTCTATATTCAGCCAAATACTCATCATCACTGGAAGGGATCTCTTTTTGCAAAAGATCTCCCCTGGAGTAATGCATAGTAGGGCCTTTGAAGCCCTTTCTTGTAGCTATAACAGAGTCCCACATAGCTTGGTAATAAGGTGAGCGGGCAGTATTAAATGGGATATCTACATCATACCACCATCAAGCAATGTATTGATAAAAAGATTCTTTGCATTGTTTTTTCCACTGTTCATCCAAAGTGGGTTGACGACTTGTTGGGAGGAAGTGGGAGTAGCAGAGGCAGTGGTCGCAGAGGATGAGAAATAACTCTGGATGTTTGTTCTCTTTGTTCCTTTAGATTGTTGGCCAAGATCAAGATGAAAGGGGTCATTGTAGAAGGGATAGAAAAGGAGTCTTGAATCCCATAATCATCATACCCACTCTATTTCATGGCTTGTAATAATTCCCTCTTCTTTGAAATCTCTTCTTGGATGAACTTCTCCCTAGCCTTATTCTCCTCAAACTTTTCAAACTTGACAAAGTATTCTGCCCTAACAGGACCTAACACTTTACTTGGACTCTTATCCCAGCCAAGTGTTGTTTCAATCTAAGAATACCCACACCTCCAAAAGATTTATTGCAAAATTTGCATATCATTTTTCCATTAATCACATCAAATAAGCCCATGCAGTGTCCTTGGGTTTTGTAGCCATGTTGGCTTGAAATAATTAAAATTTGCAAAGAAATCTACCATTTAAAAAAAATAGCAGCGAAGAAAAATCGAAAACCTAAGATAAATTTAGGAAAAAATGCATATGTAGCCTACAAAATTTGATTGCATGGAACACATAAAAAAATTGAATACATGGACAATAGTGAAATGAGGAATTTTCCCATGTTCCACCAAGGTTCCGGAACGAGGGGTCGAGGGAGCGAGGATACACGGGAGCGGCCTGTGCAAAAGCTCCCCACCAATTTTTAGGAAACGTGGGGGGATATCGGGGTTTTAAAAACTTATAAATATAAAATATAATTTATAAATCAATGAATCATATCACTGAAACAAATTTAAAATGAAAAGTTAAAAGCTGCAAAGCATGATCATTGATATGAATATCATTATCATAAAAATTTAAAATTCTAATTTATAATCATACATCATACATTATGATTAAACCATATTGATGTTCCACTTCCTACTATGAACATTGAATACTGAATAGTGAATATTGACATAAAATTATAAGTCTGATACATCAAGAATCGAAATTTTAAAGAATTATAAAATTCAAGTCTGATACATTAAGAGTCAAAATTTTATAAAGTCAGAATAACATAAGAACATCAACATATCAAAAGATAAACGAGCATAATTTTGCTCAAGCCGAAAGGTAATGCCTCGCTAGTCTCTGCATCCAACTACTGCATGAATAAATCAGGATCAACCATATCACCATCTGAATCTGAATCACTAGCATTCTCAAACATGCTAAGTGGCACACCAACCAACCCCATCTGTCTCTCATCAAATCTCTCCTCCATATCTACCTGTGCATCATCATATGGATCAACATACCATCGTGTTGTTGGTCCCTTC
Source organism: Pinus taeda (assembly GCA_000404065.3). Classification (NCBI taxonomy): domain Eukaryota; kingdom Viridiplantae; phylum Streptophyta; class Pinopsida; order Pinales; family Pinaceae; genus Pinus; species Pinus taeda. Next base: position 10,012 of record APFE030570194.1, read on the forward strand.
AAATATTTAAGTGTCTTCCTATGCTCAAGACGTAGGGCACTGTGCACAGCGACTAACTTCTCTGGTCTTTTAGAGGTAAGTTTGTTCCTCTTGATAGAGTGGATGAAGCTATATGTGGACCAATTCCTCTCTGTTGCGGAGGAACTAACAATCTGACACAACAAACACATAGCTAGATCTTTGAGCTCTGGAGCACCATCCCCATGCATCCTCCACCAACCAATCGGGTCATCTTGGGCTAGATCTTTGCGATCTACCCGAGCACCACGTGTTGAAGGGGCCACTAAGAGATGCAAACTTAACAAACTGTCTTCGAAATCTTGCCCCCCCCTCCTCATTGTACATCTTTGCAATTGCATCTAGGAAGCCATTCTTTACCTCAGGATCATCAATAGGAGGCACCCTCCCAGGCCTCTCAATATACCATTTTGGATTTAATAAATATGTTGCCATATGCGAAGGTGTGTTCATGCGATCCCACCTACGCTGAATGATGGGTTGAATCTAGGATGTATAGAACTCTAATGAGGGCTCCCTCTGCTGAATGGCTACCTTCATGTAAAAATTTCTGTTTTTCCCACCCCGGTTTTCAGTTTCTCCTTATTTCTCCCATTTAGTTAAATGCCCTTTCCCATAAACATACATTCAACACGCTGGAAAAAATAAATTTGCTGAAAACACAAATTCTGGAAAATTTACAGAATGCTGGAAATTGCATAAATAAAAATCAGCAGTAATAAAAAGCCATTAAAACACATTAAAACACTGATATTTTTGGTCAACGTGACCCAGGAAAAACCCCCTACAACTCTTGGGGAAAACCAGTTTGAGAGCTCTTCTTTATTTCTGAAAAATGTCTTTTTACAGCAAGAAAAATTCAGCAAAAAATTACAGCAAAATAATTTTTTCAGCAAGCAAACTTATCCGTTTTCAGCCCAACGGACCACCTGGAAACTTCTCAGTTTTCAGCAAAAAAAATCAGCTTTTTCTACTTGTTCTTGCTGTTGTTCTGCTTGTCTTTCTGC
>APFE030570195.1:16573-27244 GCA_000404065.3 Pinus taeda
GAGATTCTTTTATTCTTGATCGTGATTCTAGAACTTTTCCCATGACCCAATCAATATATATGATGACATGGCCTAAACTTTGATGCATACATACCTCATCTTGATTGTGCTTTTATCATCTCGGCTTTATTTGATAGTTCTCCTCGATTGGTGCAGCCTTTCTTGCTTCATCTACTCTCGCCTGTGTATCATCCTCTCTTGAATCCCATAAATGGGACCCCCAATGAGACCTCTACCCCCTTTGAAAGAAGACTTTAAGCAAAGAGGTTGACTTAGTCATAAGAGGATCCTCCTTCTTTTGCTTCTTGTCGTCTTCTTTCACTTCTTGAGTTACACGAGCTTCTTCCCTTTTTCTCTTGTTGTTGTTGTCCTTCTTAAGTTTAGGACAATCCCTTTTGTAGCGTCCATATTCTTGGCATCCAAACTGTTGGACTTTGGACATGTAGTGGTCCCAACCAATTTGTTACTTTCCTTGCGAAAAGACACTGAGGTATACTCAGAAGGGGACATATACTTACTTGATAGAGTTTGAGATGTAGTGAACTTGCTTTCTTCTTGAAGACTTGAGGGCTTGCCTTCCTTAGATCTTGATGTTGTTCAAGTTGCTTTCTTCAAATGGACTTGCTTGATGACTTGACTCGTACTTCCTTTCATTTTTCAAGATGGTGTAGCTTGATGTAGGTCCCCCTTTGATTTGTTCTTCTTGTAGGTTCCTTTATACAAGGCGTTTCTTCTCGCTTTTTAGTCTTCCATGATGAATGATAGATGGTTGACCTTCTTGGCCTCGATGTGATTGAGACTTCTTGGCTTGATGCTTCAACCTTGTGGATGTTATTGAGATTCCCTTTCCTTGATGTGTCACCTTAGCTCCGATATCGCGTTGAAGAATCCAGGGGTATAGCAGGATTCTTCTAGACTTGATAACAATTTGTGAAGCTCCTTTACAATATATCGCGTTATCTTAATCTTCTTCTCTTCTTGTTAATGCATGTGTGTTTACTTTCATCAAACTGGTGCCAAAAACATAAGAACAAGAACAGAAGATGTTGGCTCTCTGCCAAGGAAAAACCTCTCTATCTCAGAGAGGAAAATCCTTTCGTAAATTTCTCTTATTGAAGCTTCTTATTGGTCATTGCGAAGCCCTAGACCCTTGAAAATGATATCCTCCCAGCACAAGTCGATTCCTTCATCCTCTCTGCACTTCCTTTCTTCGGCACTTCGTTCCCCGGCACTATGTCCTTCTTTCAACTTTTGATAGTCCATGGTGGACTAGCTCTAGAAGAGACTACAGCCTTTGATCCTTAGCGAGATCCTTTACCAATGAAGAAACCTTCATTCTCTTGACTAACCGAGCCTTTCACTTGATGTGAGGTTGCAGACTCGATGTACACCAAGTTTACTGCACCTGGGGCGATTTCCATAGCGACGAGACATGGAAACCCCAAATTTCCCGCACTTGGGATGCTTTTGACAAGGCGGGACATGGAATCCCCGGGTTCCCCGCAATTTGGCGACTTTTGTGGAGGAGGGACTGGGAGACCCCATGTCACACTCCTATCCTAGTGGCAGTATTTCAACCACGCATAAGTGGGTGCGGCACCGCTGTAATTTTTCCTTTTGCCAATACTTGAGTACACGGTCTGCGCCTACTTCAACACTCAAGTCAATTTTCCAATTAGTGTTCTTAACAATGCAGTGAAAATAACTTACCATAAATTTATCTTCAATTATTCTTTCAACATCCAATCAATTTTCGAATAAGTGTTCTTAACAATGCAGTGAATATAACTTACCATAAATACTTTTGTAGTACTTCCACTATTTTCTCAACCTCAAAATGCCCAACGACGCAACTGTAGTGTGCTTCCCAAATCATCTTGTAACGCTCGCTTGAAGAACCACAGGGTGTCCATGGCATAACAATGCTCTGAGGTGAAATATGGAACTTGCTGACCTCTCCAAGTGTGTCTGGTATGGTGTGTTGAATTTCACAAGTGGCTTTTTGTAAGAGCAGTGGAAATCAAAAGTCTTCCATGTTCATAAAAAAACCTACGTAGATGTTGGCAAAGCACCCAGAGAGTTGCAGAGCTCTCTTAGAGTGTTTGGGGTTCGCCAATCCCGAACGAATTGGATCTTGGCTATATCCACATGCACCCACCATTCATCAATAATATATCCCAGATACTCAACCTCGTGTCGTGTGGTCGTGCTGCACTGCCCGCAGCCTGCATGACACAACTCCACACCTGAACTGCGAGCCTGTCCACACGACTTTCCGTTCCGCGGCACCCAAGTCTGCCCGTCGGTGTGGTCCATAGTGAGGGCGCGTGGCCTGCATGCAGTGCGGCCTACCTAACCGGACGGTAACCCACCCCACTCTGCCCGTCCGTGCTACCAAGTTTGGCCCGCCCTCTGTAATCCGCCCGCCGGTGCGGCCTTCTTACCCATGTCCTTCTCTTCCTTCCGTTTTCGCCCAACTCCTTCCTTCACACTTGTTCTGCGATGTGGAAGTCTGAGTTCGATGTCCCTTCATCGAACGCCATCCTCCTTACTTATATGCATCCTTTCGCCCAAGGGTCGTGTCTCTCGGGGATAACAAGGGTCAGCTCCATCAACATGCATGCCCAGCTGACCTGCCACATAACCTCGACACACCCCATTCCAACGAACCGCTGCGTCCCTTCGTGTGCACCGTCGCACCCATGGGTCAGCTCCAACACCTCGACGATTACACCCATCGCCGCACGTCGCACACCCTACCCACATCCTAACGCGTCCGCACATGGTCACCCCTTTCATCCGGGCACCCAAAAAGGGTTGCCCGCGCGCCTTCCATCGGTGACTCACCCATCGTGCAGGTATCAAGGGGCGTGCACCATGCCCAACATGGCGCACCCGCTATGAGTGCGCCCATCACCATCACGCATAAGAGAATGCCGTGCCAAGACTTCACATATAACCGAACACTCACCCGAGTCGCATATAGTCGAACTCGAGCGCCCGTACTACGGGTTCGGTCTCTCGACTCTCTCAGGTGCTCCCGACTCGAATGCCAGACACCCCCCCTGCGTACGTGGTAGAGGTTTCCGACGCGATGGGACATGGAAACACTAGATTTCTTGCGCACTTGGGCAGCTGTCGTCACGGCGGGGCGGGGAAACCCCGCTTTCCCCACACTTGGACGACTCTCGTCGCAATGAGGCATGGAAACCCCAAGTTCCAGAGATAGACCGGGAAAGCGATTTCCACCCCGCTGCGAAATGGAAACCCCGAGTTCGCAAGACTTGGGAGGTTCTTCATCGTTCTACAACATGGAAACCATGAGTTCCGTAAACTTTGGTGATTTCGGTCGCGTTGCGACATGGAAACCCAAGTTCTGGGCGGGAGATGGAGACCCCAGAGGTTCCCGGAATTAGGCAGTTTCCCTCATGCCATGAAACAGAAAGCCCCCGGGTACCGCGGACTCGGGCGGTTCTCTGTCATTCCGCGGCATGGAAACCCAAGTTCCCTGCACCGAGGTCGTGGTTCCTATCGTGGCGGGACATCGAAGACCCTGAGGTCATGATTTTCGCATGCCACAGAATGGAAAGCCCTATGTTCGGTAGACTTGGGCGGCCGTTCCCTGTCGCGCGATGGCATGGAAACCCGAAGCTCCCCAAACTTGGGCGGCCGTTCCCTGTCGCGCGGTGACATGGAAACCTGAAGCTCACCAGACTTGGGCGGCCGTTTTAGCCGTGGCGCGAGCGACATGGGAACCCCGGGTGTCACGCCCCCAGGCCTACGGTAGTCTCTCAACCGTACTTGGCGAGGTGAGGCACCACCGAACACTTTCTTTTCACCAATACTTATGTTCATGGACTACGCTTAACCATTAGTCTACTTAGTTTGTTTTTCGCAACCAAGTATTATTATGTTTCCTTTATACCAATGAACACCCATACACATTCATCATCATCAACGATTATACATGAAGAACACAATTGCACAGTATAAAGTGAGGGGAAACTCCCTGAACAATGAGTCTGCCTGAACACAATATATTATTCAACTTTACAATGTTTACAAGGCTTTACAAGTATGCTTGGGAAACACCACGTTACATACTTAGCCAATTTTACAAATAGGCAACACCCCCATGCACCAACCGAGTTCCTTGCCCGAGCTGGGCGGGCGCGCCCTCACACGAGCTACCAACCGTACTCCTCAACTGAGCCTCGTTTACCGCTGCACGATGGGCAAGCGACCTCACCCGAGTCACGCCGCGTTTCCTTTTGCACGACGAGCGGGCAACCTACCCGGGTCACCGGAGACACCTACGCATTTCTTCTTCCACAACGGGCAGGCGACCTACTCGAATCACCCGTGTCACACCGAATGGCGGGCGCCTTCCTTACCCGCACCCTCACCTGATAACCGAAACCTGTGCGTATCGTGCGTGCTTTCCCAAGAGCGGGCGCATGTACGCCCGCGCCTCTTTTGCTACCTGCTCCACTAATTCGCACTTTTTTCTTGATAACCGAATGCTCATGTTCGAACGTCCATCTTCGAATAAATGCCAAGTGCTCCAACGCCTTGCCATATTTATACAAGCAGTTGGGCGAGTCGTTGCCTAGGCCGACTCAACCACCGCGTGCCAAAACGCCCTTGCACATCACAAACTTGCCATCTGATTGTTGGTCAGCCAACAATCCCTCGTTCAAGTCGCCCCAACATGTAAGTCGGCCTGTGGGTTATGCCAAATGCTCCCACGCTATAAACCAACCATCACTCCACCTATAATGCGCATTATACTTTATGTCCCTTCGCACATTTTAGTCGTAGAGTTCGCACTTCACACCGACGGGAAGAAACCAAACCGCAGGTCCTTACACTGTGTTCCCCAGACTTGGGTAGCAATTTTTCATGTGACGCGAAATGGAAACCCTGTGTGTGTCCACTGACTTGGGTAGCAGTTTCCATCGCGCCGCAAAATGGACACCCCGAGTTCCCCAGACTTTGGCGGCTTTTCATGGCCCCACGACATGGAAACCGCGAGTTACCCAGACTCTCGGGCGATTCAGGGTGTTCCGCGACATTGAAACCGCGAGTTCCCCAGACTTGGGTAGCAGTTTCGAAACACCCCAAGTTCCAGAGATTTGCGAGCTGGTTTGTGTTGTCATGGAAACCCTGAGTTCCCCGCGTTGGGGAATTCTTGAAAACCCCTCGTTTCCATCGTGCCGTAAAATGTGAAAACCCGTGGTTCCATCAAGGGCGGGACATGGAAACCCCAAGCATGGAAACCCCGAGTCCCCGTAGGCTTGGGCGCCGCCGGTTTCGGTCGTGGCGCAACATGGAAACCCTAAGTTTCCCCAGGCTTGGGCGCCGCCGGTTTTGGTCGTGGTGCGACATGGAAACCCTAAGTTTCCCCAGGCTTGGGCGCCGGGGTGCGACTTGGAAACCCCAAAATTAAGTGCCGCCGGTTTTGGTCGTGGCGCGACATGGAAACCCCGAAATGTTTGCGCCGAGCGTAACCCCCAAATTTTAGGCGCGACATGGAAACCCCAAGTTTCCCCAGGCTTGGGCGCCGGGGTGCGACTTGGAAACCCAAAATTTTTTAGTGCCGGGCAGAACCCCCAAATTTTAGGTGCGACACGGAAACCCCAAATTCTTGGCGCGACATGGACGCCCTAGATTTGAGGTGCCGGGTGGAAACCCCAAATTTTTGGCGCGACATGGAAGCCCCAAATTTTAGGTGCCAGGTGGAAGCCCCAAATTTTATGCACCGGGTGGAAGCCCCAAATTTTAGGCGCCGGGTGGAAGCCCCAAATTTTGGGCGCTGGGTGGAAACCCCAAATATTGGGCGCCGCATGGAAACCCCAAATTTTGGGTGCCGGGTGGAAACCCCAAATTTGGGCGCCGCATGGAAACCCCAAATTTGGGCGTCGCATGGAACCCCAATTTTTTGGCACCGGGTGGAAACCCCAAATTTTGGGGACCGCATGAAACCCCAAATTTTGGGCGCCGGGTGGAAACCCCAAATTCGGGCGCCGCATGGAAACCCCAAATTTTGGGCGCCGGGTGGAAACCCCAAATTTTGGGCGCCGGGGCGCCGCATGGGAAACCCAAATTTTGGGCGCTCGGGCGCCTCATGGAAACCCCAAATTTTGGGCGCCGGGTGGAAACCCCAATTTTGGGCACCGCATGGAAACCCCAAATTTTGGGCGCCTTATGGAAACCCCAATTTTGGGTGCCGGGTGGAAACCCCAAATTTTGGGCGCCGCATGGAAACCCAATTTTGGGCGCCGCATGGAAACCCCAAATTTTTGGGCGCCGCATGGAAACGCCAAATTTTGGGCGCCGGGTGGAAACCCCAAATTTTGGGCGCCGCATGGAAACCCCAAATTTTGGGCGCCGGGTGGAAACCCCAAATTTTGGGCGCCGCATGGAAACCCCAAATTTTGGGCGCCGCACAGAAACCCCAAACTTTGGGCACCGCAATTTGGGGTTTCCACTCGCGCTTGGTTGAATTTCTTCACTTTGACATTCAGAGCACTGGGAAAAAATCACATTGCGTCAGCATCCGCAGGGACCATCGCAATGTTTTTTTTTAATTAAATAGTCGAATTCCCCTTGTCCGTACCAGTTCTGAGTCGACTGTTCGACGCCTAGGGAAAAGCCCCTGGCAAGGGGCATTCTACGCCCGTAGCCCAATCGGCACGCAATTGTCCACCCTCGCCGCGAGAGCAGCTCAGGCAGGCTGCCGATAGCCCACGAGTTGAGGGTGCAGACCCCTAGGCCCAGCCCTCAGAGCCAATCCTTTTCCTGAAGTTAGGAATCCGTTTTGCCGACTTCCCTTACCTACATTGTTCTATTGACCAGAGGTTGTTCATCTTGGAGACCTGATGCGGTTATGAGTACGACCGGGCATGAACGGTACTTGGTCCTCCAGATTTTCAAGGGCTGCCGAGGGCGCACCAGACACCGCAAGACGTGCGGTGCTCTTCCAGCTGCTGGACCCTATCCCTGGGTGAACCGATTCTAGGGTGGGCAAGCTGTTGAAAAGAAAAGATAACTCTTCCCGGGGCCCCTGACGACGTCTCCATATTTCCTAACGTTGCCGCCCCAAGCCATGTCCCAGTTGGGGAATATTAACCCGATTCCCTTTCGATGCTCGTGCAGAGTGCACCCTCGATACAAGGCTTCCCCATCTCTTACGATCGACTAACCCATGTCCAAGTGTTGTTCACATGGAACCTTTCCCCACTTCAGTCTTCAAAGTTCTCATTTGAATATTTGCTACTACCACCAAGATCTGCACCGGGGGCTGATCGACCCAAGCTCACGCCCGAGGTTTCTCAATGACCCCCGCGTCCTCCTACTCATCGGAGCCAGGCAATTGCTCCGACGGTCGAGTATAGGTTGCGCGCTTCAATGCCATCCATTTTCGGGGCTAGTTGATTTGACAAGTGAGTTGTTACATACTCCTTAGCGGATTTCGACTTCCATGACCACCGTCCTGCTGTCTTAATCAACCAACACCCTTTGTGGGATCTAGGTTAGCATGCAATTTGGCACCGTAACTCGACTTTCGGTTCATCCCACATCGACAGTTCTGCTTACCAAAAATGGCCCACTTGGATCTCTCGATTCCACGGCGCGGCTCAATGGAGCAGCCACACCCTCTTACCTATTTAAAGTTTGAGAATAGGTCGAGGACGTTATGCCCCCGATGCCTCTAATCATTTGCTTTACCCGATAAAACTCGCGCATGAGCTCCAGCTATCCTGAGGGAAACTTCGGAGGAAACCAGCTACTAGATGGTTCGATCAGTCTTTCGCCCCTATACCCAAGGCAGACGAACGATTTGCACATCAGTATCGCTACGAGCCTCCACCAGAGTTTCCTCTGGCTTTGCCCTGCTCAGGCATAGTTCACCATCTTTCGGGTCCCAACAGTTGTGCCCGCACTCGAACCCTTCGCATAAGCTCAAGGTTGGTCGAAGATGCACCCCCCCAAGGGAGGGGATCTCGCCCGTCAGCTTCCTTGCGCCTCGCAGGTTTTCAAACCCAGCGACTCGCACACATGTTAGACTCCTTGGTCTGTGTTTCAAGACGGGTCGAATGGAAATCCCGCCAACCAACACCACAAGCGCGGAGGTGCACATGGCCCGCCACAAAGGTGCACGCTTCGTTCCTCGACCACTGCAGTGGCAAACTAACAGGCGGAAATCCACCCGCGCTTGTGACGATGCAGCAGCCCGTGTTGGTTTGCACCTCAAGTCGAGCGGTGGACCAGCCTGAGCCGTTCCACATCCGACCGAGACGCTTCGATAGCCTCCATCCGCTTCCCTCCTGGAAATTTCAAGCACTCTTTAACTCTCTTTTCAAAGTCCTTTTCATCTTTCCCTCACGGTAGTTGTTCACTATCGGTCTCTCACCCGTATTTAGCCTTGAACGGAATTTACCACCCAATTAGGGCTGCATTCCCAAACCAACCGACTCGCCGACAACGCCTCGTGATGCGGAAGGGTCCCGTGCCGATGGGGCTGTCACCCTCTCAGGCGCCCCCTTCCAAGGAACTTGGCCCAGGTCCACCGCTGAGGACGCTTCTACAGACTACAATTCAAGTGACGCTGCCGCCCGATTTTCATGCTGGGCTCTTCCCAGTTCACTCGCCGCTACTAGGGGAATCTTTGTAAGTTTCTTCTCCTTCGCTTAATTATATGATTAAACTCAGTGGGTGTTCTCGCCTGAGCTGAGGTCGCAAAGTTGGAGCTAAATCCACCCTACCCGATGGGAGGGCAAGAGAGAGAAAAGCAAGTTCGAGCGATGCCACACAAATCCTGCATCAGCTAACGGCGACTGCCCATCCAAGAGGACAAGATCACCGCTCACCGATGCACTCCATGAAACATCGCTTGAGGTATTTAAGCCAACCGCACCGCGTTGGGCACGGACGACCAGCTCCGCTGCTCCCTAGCATATTGCAGGGAGCGCGTTTGAATGGGATGTGACACCCAGACAGACGTGCCCTCGACCGAGGCCTCGGGCGCAAATTGCATTAAAAAACTCGATGATTCACATGATTATGCAATTAAAACTAAGTATCACATTTCGCTACGTTCTTCATCGTAACAAGAGCCGAGATATCCGTTGCCGAGAGTCGTTTCCATGTATTACCGAAATATCGGCCACAACACTTAATAGGGGCACCCCCCACAACAAATGCAAGTCCAAGGGCCGAAGGGAGGAAAAACGCATGAGAGAAAGAGAAACAAAGGTGCCTACCCCCCTCAAAGGAGGAGGCTAGAACAGAGAACAATCTCCCCGAGCCCCACGCCCTCGCAAAATGGGGGGAAATGCATGGAACATCGATCGAGAAGGACTAGGGTGGCCACCCCTGGAGCTCGCACTGCTTTTAGTCCTTCCCGAACACCAGTCCACAACAATTCCCCCCTTTCTCCGTAAATCTAGGGACCGAAAGGAAGAAGGGAAGAAAACGAGGTGAAAGAAATAGAAGAGATCAAACGTGGCTATCGGCTCACAAGGGGAGGGCTCAAGAAAAGCACAAGACTCCCAAGCCCCGTGCCTTCGCAAAAAGGGGGGGAATTGAAGGGGACGACGATCGAGGAGGACTAGGGTGGACACCTTGGGAGCTCGCACTGCATTTCGTCCTTCCCGAACACCAATCCACAACAATGCCACCTTTTCTCCATAAAGCTAGGGGCCAGAAGGAAGAAGGGAATAAAACAACATGAAAGAAAGGGACATCAACCGTGGTTACTAGATCACAAGGTTAGGCTTCAAAATGAGAACAAGCTTCCCCAACCCCGTGGCTGTGAAAAAAAGGGGGAACTATAGGGGACGATGATCGAGAAGGACTAGGGTGGCCACCCCGGGAACTCACACTGCGTTTCGTCCTTCCCCAACACCAATCCACAACAATCCCACCTTTTCTCTGTAAAGCTAGGGGCCGAAAGGAAGAAGGGAAGAAAACAATATGAAAGAAAGAGAGATATCAAACCTATCTGTCGGCTCACAAGGGGAGGGCTCAAACAGAGAACAAGCTTCCCCAACCCAGTGCCTTCGCAAAAAGGGGGGAACTACAGGGGACGACGATCAAGAAGGACCAGGGTGGCCACCCGTGAACTCGCACTGCGTTTCGTCCTTCCTGAAAACCGATCCAAAACAATCCCACCTTTTCTCCGTAAAGCTAGGGGCCAAAAGCAAGAAGAGAAGAAAACAACACGAAGGCAAGAGATATCAAACATGGCTACCGACTCACAAGGGGAGTCTCAAACAGAGAACTAGCATCCCAAACCCCACGCCTTCGCAAAAAGGGGGCAACTGCAGGGGACGTCGATCGAGAAGGATTAGGGTGGCCACCCAGGGAACACGCACTCCTTTTCGTCCTTCCCAAACTCCAATCCACAACAATCCCACCTCTCCTCCACAAAGCTTAGGGGAAAAAGGAAGAAGGGAAGAAAACAAAACCAAAGAAACAAAGATCCCAAGAAAAGAGGGAAGCCCAACAGCACGCCGAGTATATGTCCGCTAACCAGAAAGAGATCGAACAAGGTGTTAGTGTCGGTCTTAAAGCCCTCCATCAGTGATCAATTGCTCTTTGCATATGCATGGTTAGGTCTCTCATCAGTGTCAATTTTGCATCCCGCTAGGCATGCCATAACACTGA
>APFE030570195.1:38546-41046 GCA_000404065.3 Pinus taeda
CATAACAGTGCATCCTTGAGGTGAAAATATGGAACTTGCTGACCCTCCAAGTGTGTTTGGTATGTGTTGCTGAATTCTCAGTGGCTTTTGTAGAGAAGTGGAAAATCAGAAGTCTCGTGTCCATAACACGAACCTACGGTAGATGTCGGCAAGACTCGGAGAGTTGCAGAGCTCTCTTAGAGTGTTTGGGGTTGGCCAATCCCAAACGAATTGGATCTTGGATATATCCACATGCACCCACCATTCATCAATAATATATCCCAGATACTCAACCTCGTGTCGTGTGGTCGTGCTGCACTGCCCGCAGCCTGCACGATACAACTCCACACCTGAACTGCGAGCTTGTCCGCCTGACTTTCCGTTCCGTGGTGCCCAAACTCTGCCCATCGGTGCGGTCCATAGTAAGGGCACGTGGCCCACATGCAGTGCGGTCTGCCTACCCGGGCGGTAACCCACCCCGCTCTGCCTGTCCGCACTACCAAGTCCAGACCGCCCTCTATAATTTGCCCGCCTATGTGGCCCTCTTACCCGCGTCCTTCTCTTCCTTCCGTTTTCACCCAACTCCTTCCTTCGCACTTGTTCTATGATGTGGAAGTCTGAGTTCGATGTCCCTTCGTCGAACGCCATCCTCCTTACTTATACGCATCCTTTCGCCCAAGGGCCGTGTCTCTCGGGGATAACAAGGGTTGGCTCCATCAACATGCATGCCCGGCTGACCTACCACATAACCTCGACACACGCCATTCCAACGAACCTCCGCGTCCCTTCGTGTGCATCGTCGTACCCATGGGTTGGCTCCAACACCTCGACGATTACACTCGTCGCCGCACGTCGCACACTCGCCCGCATCCTAACTCGTCCAAACATGGTCACCCCTTTCATCCGGGCACCCAACAAGGGTCGCCCATGCGCCTTCCATCGGTGACTTGCCATCATGCAGGTATCAAGGGGCATGCGCCATGCCCAACACGGCACGCCCGCTATGAGTGCGCCCATCACCGTCACGCATAACCGAATGTCGTGCTAAGACTTCGCATATAACTGAACGCTCACCCGAGTCGCATATAGCCGAACTCAAGCGCCCGTACTATAGGTTCGGTCTCTTGACTCTCTCGGGCGCTCCCGACTCGAATACCTGACACCCCCCCGCGTACGTGGTAGAGGTTTCTGATGCGATGGGACATGGAAATAGTAGATTTCGTGCACACTTGGGTAGCTGTCATCACGGTGGGGTGAGGAAACCCCGCTTTCCCTGCACTTGGATGGCTCCCGTCGCAACGAGGCATGGAAACCCCAAGTTCCAGAGACAGACCGGGGAAGCGGTTTCCACCCCGCCACGAAATGGAAACCCCGAGTTCGCAAGACTTGGGAGGTTATTCATCGTTCCGCAACATGGAAACCATGAGTTCCGTAAACTTTGGTGATTTGGGTCGCGTTGCGACATGGAAACCCAAGTTCCGAGCAGGAGATGGAGACCCCAGAGGTTCCCGAAATTAGGCAATTTCCCTCATGCCACGAAACAGAAAGCCCCCAGGTTCTGTGGAATCGGGCGGTTCTCTGTCGTTCTGCGGCATGGAAACCCGAGTTCCCTGCACCGAGGTCGCGGTTCCTATCATGGCGGGACATCGAAGACCCTGAGGTCGCGGTTTTCATCATGCCACGGAATGGAAAGCCCCATGTTTGGTAGACTTGGGCGTTCGTTCCCTATCGCTCGATGGCATGGAAACCCGAAGCTCCCCAAACTTGGGCAGCCATTCCTTGTCGCGTGGTGACATGGAAACCTGAAGCTCACAAGACTTGGGCAGCCGTTTTAGCCGCGGCGCGAGCGACATTGGAACCCTGCGTGTCACGCCCCCAGTCCTATGGTAGTCTCTAAACCGTACTTGGCGAGGTGCGGCGCCACCGAACACTTTCTTTTCACCAATACTTATGTTCATGGACTACGCCTAACCATTAGTCTACTTAGTTTGCTTTTCGCAACCAAGTATTATTATGTTTCCTTTATACCAATGAACACCCATACACATTCATCATCATCAACGATTATACATGAAGAACACAATTCCACAGTATAAAGGGAGGGAAAACTCCCTGAACAATGAGTCTGCCCGAACACAATATATTATTCAACTTTACAATGTTTACAAGGCTTTACAAGTATGCTTGGGAAACACCACGTTACATACTTAGCCAATTTTACAAATAGGCAACACCCTCGTGCGCCAACCGAGTTCCTTGCCCGAGCTGGGTGGGTGTGCCCTCACACGAGCTGCAAACCGCACTCCTCAACCGAGCCTCGTTTACTGCTACACGACGGGGAAGTGACCTCACCCTAGTCACCCCGCGTTTCCTTTTGCACGATGGGCGGGCAACCTACCCGGGTCACCGGAGACACCTCCATGTTTCTTCTTCCACAATGGGCGGGCAACCTACCCAAGTCACCCGTGTCACACCGAACGGCGGGCGCCTTCCTTACCTGCGCCCTCACCCGATAACCGAA
>APFE030570195.1:48546-67472 GCA_000404065.3 Pinus taeda
AGGTGAGTTGTTACACGCTCCTTAGCGGATTTCAACTTCCATGACCACCGTCCTGCTGTCTTAATCAACCAACACTCTTTGTGGGATCTAGGTTAGTGCGCAATTCGGCACTGTAACTCGACTTTTAGTTCATCCCGCGTCGCCAGTTCTGCTTACCAAAAATGGCCCACTTAGAGCTCTTGATTCCATGACGTGGCTCAATGGAGTAGCCATACCCTCTTACCTATTTAAAGTTTGAGAATAGGTCGAGGGCGTTACACCCCCGATGCCTCTAATCATTTGCTTTACCTGATAAAACTCGCGTGTGAGCTCTAGATATCCTGAGGGAAACTTCGGAGGAAACCAGCTACTAGATGGTTCGATTAGTCTTTCGCCCCTATACCCAAGTCAGACGAACGATTTGCACGTCAGTATCGCTACGAGCCTCCACCAGAGTTTCCTCTGGCTTCGCCCTGCTCAGGCATAGTTCACCATCTTTCGGGTCCCAACAGGTGTGCTCGCACTCGAACCCTTCGCATAAGCTCAAGGTCGGTTGACGATGCACCCCCCTAAGGGAGGGGATCTCGCCCGTCAGCTTCCTTGCGACTTGCAGGTTTTGAAACCCACCGACTCACACACATGTTAGACTCCTTGGTCTGTGTTTCAAGACGGGTCAAATGGAAAGCCCGCCAACCAACACCACGAGCGCGCAGGTGCACACGGCCCGCCACAAAGGCGCACGCTTCGTTCCTCGACCACCGCAGCGGCAAACCGACAGGCGGAAATCCACCCGCACTTGTGACGATGCAGCAGCCTGTGTTGGTTTGCACCTCAAGTCGAGTGACGGACCAGCCTGAGTCGTTCCACATCCGACCGAGATGCATCGATAGCCTCCATCCGCTTCCCTCCTGGTAATTTCAAGCACTCTTTAACTCTCTTTTCAAAGTCGTTTTCATATTTCCCTCACGGTACTTGTTCGCTATCGGTCTCTCGCCCGTATTTAGCCTTGGACAGAATTTACCACCCAATTAGGGCTGCATTCCCAAACAACCGGACTCGCCGACAACGCCTCATGATGCGGCAGGGTCCCAGGCCGACGGGGCTGTCACCCTCTCAGGCGCCCCCTTCCAAGGGACTTGGCCCAGGTCCGCCACTGAGGACGCTTCTACAGACTACAATTCAAGCGACGTTGTCGCCCGATTTTCATGCTGGGCTCTTCCTGGTTCGCTCGCCGCTACTAGGGGAATCCTTGTAAGTTTCTTTTCCTCTGCTTAATTACATGCTTAAAATCAGCGGGTGTTCTCGCCTGAGCTGAGGTCGCAAAGTTGGAGCTAAATCCGCCCTACCCGATGGGAGGGCAAGAGAGAGCAAAGCAAGTTCGAGCGATGCCACACAAAGCCTGCATCAGCTAACGCCGACTGCCCATCCAAGGGGACAAGATCACTGCTCGCCGACACACGCCACGAAACATCGCTTGAGGTATTTCAGCCAACCGCACCGTTTTGGGCACGGACGACCAGCTCCGCTGCTCCCTAGCATATTGCAAGGAGCGCGTTTAAATTTGATGCCACACCTAGATAGACGTGCCCTCGACCGAGGCCTCGGGGTGCAAATTGCGTTCAAAAACTTGATGATTCATGGGATTTTGCAATTCACACTAAGTATCGCATTTCGCTACGTTCTTCATCTTAACAAGAGCCGAGATATCCGTTGCCAAGAGTCGTTTCCATGCATGACCGAAATATCGGCCACAACACTGAATAGGGGCACCCCCCACAATAAATGCAAGGCCAAGGGCCAAAGGGAGGAAAAATGCATGAGAGAAAGAGAAACAAAGGTGCCTACCCCCTCAAAGGAGGAGGCTCGAACAGAGAACAATCTCCCCGAGCCCCACGCCCTCGCAAAATGGGGGAAATGCATGGAACAACGATCGAGAAGGACTCGGGTGGCTACCCCTGGAGCTCGCACTGCTTTTAGTCCTTCCCAAACACCAGTCCACAACAATTCCCCCATTTCTTCGTAAAGCTAGGGACCGAAAGGAAGAAGGCAAGAAAACGAGGTGAAAGAAATAGAAGAGATCAAACGTGGCTACCGGCTCACAAGGGGAGGGCTCAAGCAAAGCACAAGCCTTCCAAGCCCCGTGCCTTCGCAAAAACGGGGGAAATTGAAGGGGACGACGATCGAGGAGGACTAGGGTGGCCACCCTGGGAGCTCGCACTGCATTTCGTCCTTCCCGAACACCAATCCACAACAATGCCACCTTTTCTCCGTAAAGCTAGGGGCCAGAAGGAACAAGGGAATAAAACAACATGAAAGAAAGGGACATCAACCATGGTTACCGGATCACAAGGTTAGGCTTCAAAATGAGAACAAGCTTCCCCAACCCCGTGCCTGTGCAAAAAAGGGGGAACTACAGGGGACGGTGATCGAGAAGGACTAGGGTGGCCACCCCGGGAACTCGCACTGTGTTTCGTCCTTCCCCAACACCAATCCACAACAATCCCACCTTTTCTCTATAAAGCTATGGGCCGAAAGGAAGAAGGGAAGAAAACAACATGAAAGAAAGAGAGATATCAAACCTGTCTGTCGGCTCACAAGGGGAGGGCTCAAACAGAGAACAAGCTTCCCCAACCCAGTGCCTTCGCAAAAAGGGGCGAACTGCAGGGGACGACGATCAAGAAGGACCGGGGTGTCCACCCGTGAACTCGCACTACGTTTCGTCCTTCCTGAACACCAATCCAAAACAATTCCACCTTTTCTCCATAAAGCTAGGGGCCAAAAGCAAGAAGGGAAGAAAACAACATGAAGGCAAGAGATATCAAACGTGGCTACCACCTCACAAGGGGAGGCTCAAATAGAGAACTAGCATCCCAAACCCCACGCCTTCGCAAAAAGGGGGCAACTACAGCGGACGTTGATCGAGAAGGACTAGGGTGGCCACCCAGGGAACACGCACTCCTTTTCGTCCTTCCCGAACTCCAATCCACAACAATCCCACCTCTCCTTCACAAAGCTTAGGGGAAAAAGGAAGAAGGGAAGAAAACAACACCAAAGAAACAAAGATCCCAAGAAAAGAGGGAAGCCCAACAACACACCGAGTAGATGTCCGCTAACCAGAAAGAGATCGAACAAGGCACCCAATCGAAAAGCATCCTACCTCTTCACACTCTCCCACCTACATGTACGACACAACACCCTTTCTAGCTTCACAACATAACAAACATCAATCAAACAACCAAGCAAATAAATCACAACCAAGCAAATAAATCGCAACCGGAGCACGTCACTAAAAGGTAAATAACCCCCCAGCCCGGCACAAGGCTTCAAATGACAAATAGACTACTAATAACAAACCCACCCCGTTGTTGCACCCCTTTGTGTACAAAACATCCAACAACCTTTCCAGTGAGAAATTCAACAGGGGTCAAGAATCAAACTCCAAAGAGTTGTCACGAGCGGACACTCAACGCTGGAAAAAGCCACGGGCCACAAATACATCAATGGTGCAAGGCCACTAAAAGGGATGGACTCCCGCAAAGCGTACACCATGAAACAAAGAAATAAATGACCAAGTCCCACAAAAAACCCACAATCCAAATGGAGGAACAAAGACACAACCCGCTACTTCTTTTTCCCTTAGAACGGGAGTGGCTCATGAGAGGAAGAGGAATTCCCTCGACGACAAAGGCACGAGATAAGATTTCCACCCTCTTGCCCACTAGCTGGGAAAATTGCGATCCCGGTGGAGCTCAGACCGAGGGAGGGTTTTTCATTACCTGGACACCCAACCCTTCCGTGAGGGCATTGTCGAGGCACGTTCAGGAGGGACTAGGGTGTTCAACCCAACGGGACTAGCGTTCCACCTCGAAATCCTTCTTCCAGATAGCCCCCACCATCGACGTAGCAACCCTCCTCCCCATTGGACCATGAGCGCATACACAATTGAAATAACACATGCCCCCAACCCTCCCCTCTCCTCCCCGCACGGAGGCCACCTAGGAGTCCACCCGGACAGCAACAATGATGGACCTTGATTGCATGATCGCCTGCGGTAGCCTCAATGCAAAGGAAACGGAAGGAAACAAAACAAGATCAACCGAGCCCACAACATCTCTTAGAAATTCCCCCCGACCCTCCCCGCCGCGCACCGAGGCCACCTAGGAGTCCACCCGGATAGCAGCAACGGTGGACCTCGATCAATTGACCACCTGCGGCAACCACAATGCGAATGCAAAGGAAGGAAATAAACGCAAATCAAGAGGCTCGCTACACAATAAAGAACATATCCAAACAGGAGGACGGATTGGGCAGCTCCGCACCCCACGCACCCTACGTACAGGAAACCTAGGAGGTTTCCCACAGCTTTACCGACCGGACGATGAATAATTTTCCCCTACGGCCACCTCCACGCAAAGGAGGGAGGTCGAAGCTGTTGGAGAGGTAAATCCCCTCTACGGATAGAGGCGATCCCTGCTAGCCCAGAATGGGTCTAGCAACAATCAAACAATGCTATCACGCAAGTTCCTAATTGCAAATAAAAGGTAGGTGACGAAGACCTACTTGAGTTCCAACGCTTTCGTCTGTAGAAGAGATGTCGCCCACGTTCCTTTGCCTTGGCCGGTCACAATCCTCCACTATCCTCGTGAATGGACACCTGCACACACAAAGAGAACAACACAAACACAAGCGTGAAATCTAATATATGCAATTATAGATCAGTTAGGAAGGATATAATTCAACATCAACCGTTACAAGTACAACGAGAATGGAACCATAATGGTAGTCATCTATTATTAATAATCAACAAAGGAGAATACAACCAGCGTCCTGACGTCAAGTCCTCCTTTGGTTGGGTGCTCAACTACACAAGTCTTGCAAAGCTTGAAGGGGTGAGGGACAAGCTCTATCTCTCTCTAGTAACAAGGTCTCCTTACTTAGGTAAAGCCTTATGGACACAAAGAAGGCTCTTGCAACTCCAATCTCTTGATATCTTCCTTTCAGCACAAGTATTGCCACTAGAATCAGAACTAGATTGCTCAAGCCATGGAGACAAGCTTTTATAGAGGAAAAGGAAGAGATAAGGTCAATCTCAACAATAATGGATTTGGCTTCATCACTTGGAAAGTTCTATGGAATGGTGGCAAACTACTTCCCATTCAAGGAGATTCGAAGCCAAACCATCCTCACTTAACTTGCATGCAGTTGGTGAATGAGTTGGATAGGACTTTTGGAGGTTTGATTAGTTCAAAACTTTGCCCAAAAAGGTTGGTGCGATTGCAACTCTGGGACAGAGAACTAATGGCGCGCCCTTTTAATAGGATTTTCCCCATTGGCGCGGGCATAACACAGTGGGCCAGCACTAATGTAAAAAGGGTTGTTTTTAAGGGAAAAGACCAGGAGATGTCTCCAGGGCATATGAAGCTCATGTTTAGAGGTGAATGATGCAAGTGGTTTCAAGTCTTGTCACTTCTCACAAGTCCCGGAATGAGTCCTCCAAGATGCAGGAGAGGGGTAACAGGGACGGTGA
This sequence comes from Pinus taeda, assembly GCA_000404065.3. Classification (NCBI taxonomy): domain Eukaryota; kingdom Viridiplantae; phylum Streptophyta; class Pinopsida; order Pinales; family Pinaceae; genus Pinus; species Pinus taeda. Next base: position 54,053 of record APFE030570195.1, read on the forward strand.
CAAACGGTGACAAATTAATGTGTAACAGATGCCCCCTAAAGCATGAGGCCAGAGAGAGAGAGGGGTGAAGTGCTTTACAAGAACATGAGTGACTGAAAACACTGCCGCGGAGAACCTGTGAAAAGAAGTACAACTGATATCTCAAGTACATGATATATGTGGTATGGGCGCAGCCATCCATAATAGAGTATATATAACTGGATCCTAGGTATGGACGCAGCTATCCAATGAGGATCTATTAATGGACTCGGGTATGGTCGCAGCCATCCAATAAATGAGTCATGTAATGATTATAATAATCCACAAAACGCAGCACGGATTCTAATATGCATAATCCGGGGTCTTGCGCTCCAACGCGACCCGAACACAGTACAAGTTCAAGCATGTGAATATAGGAGTCGAAGTTGAACATGCATGAACATCGTCTGATTACCAGTCAATGATGAAAACTGTTAACAGACACGAGAGGTACCACCAATAATGACGATGGTCCTCAAGGTACTATAGGTACAATCCACGGCGTGTGAATCAATGAGCTGGTGTCGAACACCCGTAGAATCATTCGATCGGAGGCGAATGATGAAAACCTCACGTCGAACATGAAGAACCTGCCATTGAGGCATGCAGGCTCCAAGGTACCTGAAGGGAGTCTCTAGGTCACCTTCCTGGATAATGAGCTGAAGTCGACAGGAGGTGATCTTGATCGAAGGTGGGCCATAATGTTTCCCACATCATCGACACGAGATGGAAAGAGACAATATGTTTTGTGTGAGATATCGGAGGGAGGTTGAGCATTCTGCAGAGGACAACTTCTCTTGAACATATCGGCGGCACAACGACGGATTTGGCAGTATTTGAGGTCAAATGATCAGGGGTCATGATGACAAGACGATGAGCAGATGAATGGTCAAATAGGATAACCCAAACCCGTGGAGGCAAATGTGAAGCGAGATGAGATGTCCCCACCCAAACACGAATGCAGAAAGTGCCATGTTCAAGAGCGACATACTGCCGATGCCGACGATTATGATTCCTTTATTCCCCCACCATTTCTGGCGAGTACCCTGGTTATTTTTGGATGGCAAGCTTGACGGGGATAGCATATGCTTGAATGGTGTCATTACGACAAAACCCGATGTCATTAAAGTTTGAACGAGTATGACAAAGGAAAAACTTGGCGTCTTTTCATGTTTAGAGAGTTTTAAAAGACAGCAAAAAGAAAACTCCAGGGGTGTCCTTTTTCGTAAAGTTGTGTCTCTCGAGTCCGAAAAATTATAAAACTATGCTCGAAAGAACCCCCCAACCATTACGACCAAGGAGTACTTTTCGTGAGTAGTGACATTGACCCAAAAAAGTAAAAAAGCGATCGATATCACGTCGTTTCGTGCCCATTAACGAACCTGAAACGACAAAGGCCCGACAATCTTTTCATTCTTTATAAGGTCAGAAAAAGAGTTTAAAAACAACTGCCTCTTATTTAAGTTTAACGAGTCAAGAGGAATAGCTCGGCAATCTTTTCACGTTTAGCGAGTCAGAAAAGAGCTAAAAGATGACTCCATAGTGACTTTTTCGTGTATTTACCGAGTCCGAAAAAGTATAAAATACAACTCGTTTCACCATCGAAGTTGCGTACAAGACCTATCGCTGCACAAGAAGCAAACGTAAAACCCATTTTCGACCAAAAATATATTAAAATAATAAAAAATAACCTTTCTGAACCCAAAAAATGAGTTAAAAAGCTTATAAATAGGGTGAAAATGTAAAAATAGAATTACTTTTACTATTTACCTCTTGAAGAGTGAAAAGGGTCTGTTTAGGAAGCAAACTTCACGCGGCGAATACAGCCAATCCGTGCAACCATTCGTGATCTCGTCAGCTCCAGGTAAGAGGTGCTTCCCTCAGCTCCATTTTTATACTATTTTTGATGCATTTGGTTCTTGATTGAGCCCCTGCAAGGGGGAGTTTCAAATTTAGGGCTTCGCCCCATTGGCGCGGGTATCCGGCACGGACCCGCACTAATGGGGTGAAATACCCAAGGGCGCCGCGCCCTTAGCGCGATTGTTTTAAAAACAGTCGCGTTAACCGCGCGACCCAAATTTTCTCTTAAATATACCCATTCAATTTGAAATTCTCCTGGATTATAATTTGTCCAACGTTCTAATGAAGGTGAATTTGTCCTTGTGGGTGCAGGAAACAAGTCAAAATGGTAGTAGAATGGAAAGAAAGAGAACATGACATTATGGATGCTTCGGCAATTGAGGATGAGGGGTGCATGAATGCCCTGAGGGATTTTGGCCTTAAAATGTTCTTCCTTACATCATACATGCGGTCGCAACCTGAGTTGCTCCAGTTTATCATTGATGCGTGGGACGTGGATGACCAAGTATTTCGTCTACGGAACCAGACCTTAGAGCTTGAGGTCTCTGATGTATACTTCATCATTGGACTGTCACGAAGAGGGGCAGTTCCTGTTTTGACTGGTAGTAGACCTTCCGGGGAGAAGGTTGGTGAAGTAAAAGCTTGAGTGTGCCCGGAAGCACAATTCAGGAAGCAGAGTGCTAAGGTGGCAATCAACACCATCCAGGATTTGACTTTGAAGGCCATTCTCTTCACTATCACACATGCAGCTGGGGTACAAGCGCCCCACGAGGCCAGCAAGAACCACCTGATACTCGCGACTAAATGCCTCAGTCCGACCATCTTTAACTGGGCTACAGCTATGACTACTAATATCAGGAGGCAGCTCACAAATTGCAAGTGTGCAGATACGAAACAGTTTGCATATGGTTCGATCATGGTATCGTTCTTCCTGGAGCGAATACCACTCTTCCAGATCCAGAGAGCCACGGTGGCAGATCCATTGCCACAAGAGCCTAGAATGGCTCATTGGGTAGCACTGATGCCCAAAGGAGGAGGAGGCCAGGAGATGTCATGGAAACTCGAGTTCTTCATATGGCTCCGTCGACAGCTGATCATGATCCAGGATTGGCCTTATGCAAGAACCAGTTTCATGGGGGACCCAGACCTTCCACTACCAGAGGGGGAGGAATGGGAGGAGGAGTTAGGTATGAACTCCTTGATTTTGATGTTTTCCATTTTTTTGTCTTTTTTAATACATGCTTGTTCTAATGATGATTGTATGTATATGCAGATGTGGGCCCAGAGCGACCAACCGGCCTATCCCTTACAGCGCGGAGAGGCCAACCTGCAGCCGACCCTCAGGCGGGGGGCACCGTGCGGGAGGAGCTGATACAGAATCTCGAGGGGCTTGCCCAAGGGATTCCCGGTTATGCCAGATTGGTGGATGTGCCCTTCGCATATCAGAGGCACACAGTAGGGGTGCTGACTCGCGTCCATCATCTGCTGAGATGATTGGTGTGAGTGGTGATGTGCTATCATGAGCACCACCATGCTTAGACTCCTAGGTTTTCTTTTCTGCATATGTTTTGAGAGACATGTGCCTCAGATGTACGGAGAACACAGACTCTATCCAGACATGTATCTTTATTTTTTGAGCGCCTCAGTGTGCCACACGATATATATATATATATATATACATACATGGTGTTATGGTTTATTGTATTTTATGCTTCTTGTATCATGTTGATATCTTATGCAAATGTCTGTCCAATACATAGTTAGCTAATGCATCGGTTACTGCATTATGTCTCCTTGGAATGTGTTGATAAGTAATGTAATCAAAATCTCTTTCCAATAACTTAACACGTAAATACAACCTTAGAATGCGATGATCTTTGATGGAATATCGTCTGTTGAGCTGGTGGACTACAAGTTGAGAGTCTAAGTTTACAACCAATGTGCGGATCCCGAGGTTAATTGCCTTGGCCAATAATTCAATTACAGCACTATATTCAGCCACATTGTTTTTTGTACAACCCAGACACACCCCTTGAATATCTACTAACTCACCATGAGGATCGTAGATCACCCATGTCGTAGATGACAGATTGCGAGTACTGCGGGAAGCACCATCAGCGAAACCAACGTAAGGCGATCCAGACATCTGTTCAAGAAGCAAAACACACAATAAGCGGAAATCACGCCGACACACTGAGATAAAAACTAAATAAACACGAACACACAACACACTACTAAAAGCATACACATGTACAGAAAGAGAGAGTGCCTGGACTCAGGCGTAATATTTCTTAAGATAAAGCCCATTTCGGGGCCTGTCCAGAGGATTACCTTCATAATCTATAAGCTCATAGGCACCTTTTTGTAAAAAAAATTCACAATATAGGGCCCATGCCACATCGGCTCAAGTTTTCCTGCTCCCAGCTTATCGTTAGCTTGATCGTAAAGCAGTACTAGATCTCCCTTGATGAAAGAGCGGGGATTAACAATGTTATCGAAGTAAGTTTTCACTCACTTCTTTTGAGATTCAATAGCTAGGGAGGCTAGATGACGCGTCTCATCCAACCGTTCCAAGTAAAGAAACATCTCTTCTACAGGAGTAGTATCAGGGAGTAAATCGACGGCTAATTTCAGTGAAGGAATCTCACACTCAATGGGAAGGGTTGCCTCCAGTCCATAAACTAACTGAAAAGGAGTGAAACCGGTGGCATCCTTCACGGAGGTAGTGTAGGCCCACAAAGTGGAGAACAACATCATATGCCAACTAGACTTGTGCATGCTAACAGTTCTTTGAAGCATCGTGACCAAGACCTTGTTCATGGCTTCCACTTGACCGTTTGCCTGAGGATAGTATGGAGTCGAAATATCATGCCTAAGACCTAGCTGGGTTGTTAACTCTACCATCATATGATTACGAAAATGTTTTCCGTGATTAGTGACGATGGCTTGTGGAACTCTGAACCGTGAAATAACATGATTAAACAGAAACTGTGCGGCGGTGTGACCGTCTTCTGACAATGTAGGCATCGCCTCGGCCCATTTCCTAAAGTAATCTACAACAACGATGATGTATCCATGCCCCCCAGCCGAGCGAGGGTTACAGGTCACATAATCGATGCCCCATTTGGCAAAGGGGCTGACGGTTACAACGGGGTGCAGCAAGGCAGGGGGTGCACACATCTTCCGTTGGTAAATCTGGCATTCATGACAGGAACGAATGACAAGAATACAATCCTTGAAAATGGAAGGCCAGAAATAGCTAGCATGGAGGATTTTCTGTGCAATGGCATATCCAGACATGTGACCGCCACAAGCACTGGAGTGGCAGCCATTTAGAACTCTCTCGGCTTCTTCGAAGGTTAAGCATCGGCGAAGAACCGAATCAACACCGAGACGGTACAGAGTATCCCCAACGATGCGATATGGTTGGGATTGGTGTCGAATCCATCGACGAGCGTCCTTCAAGGTCTCGGGATGGAAAGAGGACATCTACAAGTAGACAATGATGTCCCCGTACCAAGGATCGAGGGTGCTGATAAGGAAAAGAGTTTCGTCTGTAATAGAATCCTCTATCTGAGAGGAGGTAGCGGCGGATGGCAAAGAACACAAAATTTCGGCGAAGACGAGTGATTTCTTGGACTTGGCAGCAGTAAATTCCAATTCGAACTCTTGGAGGATGATGATCCACTTTGAGTATTTTCCCCCCAGCAATTTTCGTGAGAGAATATAAGTCATGGCGTTGCAATTAGAGATCACCGTCGTAGTACGCAACAAAATATAGTGACGGAATCATTGAACCACACAAACAGCGGCGAGGGACAACTTCTCGACGTAAGCATATTGAGTTTCTGTATCTAATAATTTGCGACTAAGGTAGTAAATAACATGTTTGATGCCATCGTCGTCATCTTGTACCAAAACCATACCGATGGTGGTGTCAGCAGCGACCAAATATAGCATATAATCACGATGATAATTTGGAGGCCGCAACAAAGGGGCAGAAACTAGATGAGTTTTGAGACATGCAAAAGACTCCTCGGCTATGGCGTCCCATCGAAATGGGGTGTCACGCTTAAGTAACTGGGTGAAACCCTTTGCCACTTCGGCATAGTTTGGGATGAATCGTCTTAGAAAATTAACTTTACCCTGTAGGCTATGCAATTGCCGCAAAGTAGCAAGGGGAGGAAGATTCACGTTTGCCTCGACTTTAAGGGGATCCAAGCGGATGCCCTCTCGGGAGATGATGAACCTGAGAAGTCGGCCAGATTCGACGCAGAAGACACATTTATGCGAGTTTAGTCAGATGTTATAGTGTCGAAAGCGAAGAAAAATCTCACAAAGATGCGATGGGTGGTCTGAGCGATTGGCTGAATGAGCGGGCAGGTCATCCAGGTAAGGTTGTACGATGTGCCAGATATCATGGAAGGCATAAGACATCGCACGCTGGAAGGTGGCGCCGGCATTCTTAAGACCGAAGGGGAGATTTTTGTAAGCAAAAGTGCCCCACGGACAGATAAAGGCCATCTTGTGTTGATCAGCAGGGGCGATATTAATCTGGTTGTAACCAGAGAAGTCGTCTATAAACGAATATATTTCACTGCCCGCACACTCGTTAATGAGTTGGTCAATGAATGGTGTGGGGTAGTTATCTTTTGGGCAGGCTCGATTAATGTCGTGATAATTGACACAGACGTGAATGGTACCCTGTTTTTTATCTACAGGGACAATATTTGAGACCCAATCTGTCAGTGGGATAGGATAAATAAACCTAGCTTTAAGAAGTTTTTCAACTTCTGCTTTGATAGCTGTCACCTTACGGGGGTGCACGGGACGCAAACGCTGACGAACAGGTTTGGCCCCGGGATACGTAGGTATCTCGTGAAATATAATGGATGTATCGATACCGGGCATCTCTTCGTAGGACCATGCAAAAACATCACGAAATTCGTTGAAAAGTGAGATATATATCTCAATCTCCTTAGGAGTGCAAGTGACTCCTATATAAATGTTCTCGACAATCCCCGGATTAACAGAGATGTCGATGGGTTGCGTCTACGTGATGTTCCTTAAATTCCCTTCAGACGATGTATGATAAATCTAGATGGGCGTTTGAAGAGGCTGTGAAGGGAGACATGGAGCAAACCACTCGAGACAAAGCAGTGTTTCCCAGAGGGTAGGGAGAAAGGAGGAACGGTGGTGAAGATGGGACCACAGACATTCTTCTAGAGACATAGTCTCTATAATGGCCTCGTCGGAAGGAAATATTTCCTTTAACGGATCTGAGGAGGTGTATTCTCCAAACCAGGGGGGAAAATCATCTGAGTCAAGAGCCCCACTTGAAGCAGCGGGTTTAGCATGAGGGGCCAATGCAGCAACAATTTCGATGTAGTTGAGTTCGGCTGGACTCAACAGCATCTCCTCACCCCACGATTCTATCTGGTCGATGGGGGGAAGGGCCCAAGGATCAGAACGAACCGAGATCATGGAGATAGAGGCGAGGTTGGGAGGTGGGAGGGAGAAAACACCCATAAGGGCGGGTTCTTTGAAGAGCCTGACTCCCATACTCTCAAACGGAACGGAGGTATGTTCAACGAAAGGTACATTTCCCTCAGAAGAGGAAGCGAAGAAGGAAAGCTGGTCCACCGTGACAACTTTCCCTTGGTGAGGGAAACGAATGACGCGGAAGAGGGATGAAGCCACGGCACGCATGGCATACGTCCAACTCCGGCCCAGAAGGAGGTTGTATGTGAGATTCGCGTCAACGACCTCAACTTCTACTTCCACGGTTTTCCCTTCTAAGGTGATTGGCAATGGTTGAAGAATACCATAAGGACAGGATTCTCTCCCATCGAAAGCTTCCAAGGTCGTAGGAGACTGGCTCAGAGTCGGAGATCCGATCGCTTTCCAACAAGCAATATACATAATGCAAGTTGATGTGCCCTCATTAATAACTGTACGATGGATCGTTTTGGAATTGATGATGACTTGGATGAGGAAAGCAATCTGATGAGGTAGTCTAGGAACATGGCTCTCGAGGTCGAAGGTAATCAGATCCGAATCTGCCGGGTCGATGCCACCGATGTCCGATAGTAGGGAATTCCTCTGGGGGGGTAGCTCTGGAGAACTTCTAAGGCAGACATAGCCGACGGAGCCTGCGTTAAGTCCTCTACGATGCTATAGTGCTGGGCAGCACGAGCATTCGGATTGTAAGAAGATCGCTTGAGTACTCCTTTAGGAGGGGGTCGGATTGTCGTCTCAGTACTCGATCTCTCAATATGGAGGGGACCAGAGGTGGACGAAGGAGCACTTGAGGGAACCTTGGTCTCCTTCCTGGCGGACGATGGATACTCCTTTGCTCGAGTCGTTACATGAACGGGAATAGATCCTGCCATGAAGACTTGGGAACTGAGGCGAGAAGAAGATGGATCAGCCACCATCTGAGTTTGCTGAGAGGGAAAAGGTTCTTTAAGAACCACAGGAACCCCAGGAGCACCCTTTAACAAACGACTAACTTCGGACCACTTGGGGTAGTCCTTTGTATAGTGATCCTCCTCACAAATGAGGCAAGGATACTTGGGTTTGCACCTAGCTCCTTCCTCAGTTGGAGGTTTGGAGGATTCCTGTTTAGGTTGCTCGGATTTATTTTTTCCTTTCCCCTTTTTCTTTCCTTTCGAGGCCTTGCCCTCCGTGGTGGACTGGACGGCGTTGACCTTGAAAGTATTACCAGAATTTGAACCACCCTAAGAAGTGTTTTCGTTAGAGGCACTTGACTTTTGCTTTCCAGGGTTTGACGATGATTTTTTAGAGGCCGGGTTGACAGAGCCAATGACTCCATCGATAGATGGCTTCGGCAGAGCGTTGGATGTACCGGGCCTCGGGGCGTCTGGAAAATACTCATACAAGGTACCAGACTGAGAGTAAACTCAGTCTAGGTACTGAGCGTGCGCGATTGCTTGCTCTTTAGTCACACAGGCTCCGATAGCAATGTCCCATGCAATCTTAGGGACAAAGGAAGTCGTGAACCAGTCGGTGAGGAGTTGATCAGGAATCCAAAACTTGATCAACCTACGACGCCTTCTCCATTCATGTATATGATCGGAGATATGTGTGGCTGTATCCTACTTAAGAGACGGAAGGAGGTGAGTCCTTGTCTCGTACCGAATGGGTAACTGAAAGTGAGTAAGGAATGCCATGGCCAATGAATTGAAATCTTGAAATGACACGCGTGTCAATTCAATATACCATTTAGCGGCAGAACCAGTGAGAGTCCTCTGAAAGAGGCAAAGTCGAATCGAGTCATCGAGCCATGAATTAGACGAACACCATAAGTGATACGTCATTACATGAGCCTGAGGGTCCTCTCAGGCTTTTCCGTCAAATTTGGGACAATCACTAGGTATCTTAGTCAGAATTGGTGGCCATTGTGGATTATGTAAAATGGGATCATTTGTTAATTTCGACACATCGGGTAGTTCCAACGTCGCTAGAAATGGTAGTTTCCGGTTGAAGGACATTTGTCTCGGATATGAGGTAGGTTCAGAATTTCATCCAGTTCACGTTTGCCCCCACTGGCCTTGTCCCGATGGACCAGGTCAGAAAGGGCCTTGTCCAGAAGGATTTTGTCCGTAAGGGTTATTTCCAGAACCGGGTGTTTGATACTGGTTCTACCCCCCAGCGCCCCATTGGTTACCATATTTCCCCGCAGGTTGTTGATAATTTTGATAAAGGTTGCCCTGCGGATGTTGGTAATTTTGATACGGGGTATATTGATTTTGCCCCTAAGGTTGCTGGTATCCATACTGAGCCTGGGAACCAGGCAACATTTGATGAGAAGGTTAGGATTGATACCCACCTGAATACGGAGGTTGGGATTGGTACCCACCCGAATAAGGAGGCTGGGATTGATACCCACCTGAATAAGGAGGCTGGGATTGATAGCCACCTGAATAAGGAGGCTGGGATTGATACCCACCTGAATAAGGAGGCTGGGATTGGTACCCACCTGAATAAGGAGGTCAAGATTGGTACCCGCATGAATGAGAAGGTTGGGCCATCTGGCTGGAAGGTTGTCCTGGTCGGATCTGAGATGGCCCCGTTTGCCCAGAAGGTCGAGCTTGTTGAGCGACGAACTGCCCTTGCACAACCGAAGGTTGTCCTTGTAGACTAGATGGTTGCTGAGCGGTGGGCTGGCCTTGCTGTGCATAAGGCTGGCCACCTTCCCCATCAGAGTCGCCAAATTGTTGGAGAGGTAAATCCCCAGCGGAGTCGCCAAATTGTTGGAGAGGTAAATCCCCTCTATGGATAGAGGCGATCCTTACTAGCCCAAAACGGGTCTAGCAACAATCAAACAATGCTATCACACAAGTTCCTAATTGCAAATAAAAGGTAGGTGATGAAGACCTACATGAGTTCCAACACTTTCGTCTGTAGAAGAGATGTCGCCCATGTTCCTTTGCCTTGGCCGGTCACAATCCTCCACTATCCTCGTGAATGGACACCTACACACACAAAGAGAACAACACAAACACAAATGTGAAATCTAATATATGCAATTATACATCAGTCAGGAAGGATATAATTCAACATCAACCATTACAAGTACAATGAGAATGGAACCATAATGATAGTCATCTATTATTAATAATCAACAAAGGAGAATACAACCAGCGTCCTGACGTCAAGTCCTCCTTTGGCTGGGTGCTCAGCTACACAAGTATTGCAAAGATTGAAGGGGTGAGGGACAAGCTCTATCTCTCTTTAGTAACAAGGTATCCTTACTTAGGTAAAGCCTTATGGACACAAAGAAGGCTCTTGCAACTCCAATCTCTTGATATCTTCCTTTCAGCACAAGTATTGCCACTAGAATCAGAACTAGCTTGCTCAAGCCATGGAGACAAGCTTTTATAGAGGAAAAGGAAGAGATAAAGTCAATCTCAACAATAATGGATTTGGCTTCATCACTTGGAAAGTTATATGGAATGGTGTCCAACTACTTCCCATTCAAGGAGATTCGAAGCCAAACCATCCTCACTTAACTTGCATGCAGTTGGTGAATGAGTTGGATAGAACTTTCGGAGGTTTGATTAGTTCAAAACTTTGCCCAAAAAGGTTGGCGCGATTGCAACTCTGGGACAGAGCACTAATGGCGCGCCCTTTTAATATGATTTTCCCCATTGGCACGGGCATAACACAGTGGGCCAACGCTAATGTAAAAAGGGCTATTTTTAAGGGCAAAGAGCAGGAGATGTCTTCAGGGCATATGAAGCTCATGTTCAGAGGTGAATGATGCAAGTGGTTTCAAGTCTTGTCATTTCTCACAAGTCCTGGAATGAGTCCTCCAAGATGCAGGAGAGGAGTAATAGGGACGATGACAAACGGTGACAAATTACTGTGTAACAAAAGCGTTCCACCTCGAAATCCTTCTTCTAGATAGGCCCCACCATCGACGTAGCAAGCCTCCTCCCATTGGACCACGAGCGCATACACAATTGAAACAACAAAATGCCCATAAACTTTGTGACTTAACATTTCCAACCGCAAAACCCTACCACACACGCAAGATGCAAGGAAAAATCCGACCCCATGATAAAACATATGGGCCAACACATCTATCAAAACCTCAAAGCCAGCGCAACCACAAACGATGTGCACTTTGAAAGGAATGCCAACCCTTGAATTTACAAAAAGGAGAACAACGCCTCACATCACCCGACGGAAAAAGCAAGCAAGAGGGAGGATAGGTGGTTTACAACCAAAACCCTTCCACGGCCCTCTTAAATGTATGCATCTCAACCGACAATGCCAACACAGAAAGAGTACAAGCACAAGAAACCGGCGCCATAAACAGCCAAACAATGAAGAGGCCAGCTATCACAAGGAGACACACCACAACAACCCATACAACTCCGAGAACTTGGAGAAGTCGGGGAATTGTTCACATATGCCTCCAAGGACAAGCATGGCCAACATTACCGCTCATGCGCTACCGAGTGGGCATGGAGAGAAGATGAAAATAGACTGCCCTACAAATGACCCAAGGCCATTCTTGAGGCAAACCCGAAAAACCAACTCAATTACCAACCCACCTTTCACACGAAAAGCAAAACCCTTCGCACCAAATAGGGAGGAGGCGAACAATATAACGAGGAGCCAATTTCAATGGAGCCACACATGGCTACCCAGTGCAATCAAAATTTTCTATTTGCAGCAACCGAGGGGCACAGTAGCGACACAAGCACGACAGAGTTTTGGGGCTCCCATTTGGGACCACAACAACAAAGGCTCAACGGAGCGCCGAGCAAAATTTCACCATTCTTATCGTTGATATGGGCAAGAGGGACGGGGATGATAATGTCCCACACTACCGCTCATGTGCTATCGAGTGGGGATGGAGAGAAGATGAAAATCGGCCACCCTACAAATGATCCAAGGCCATCGTTCAGGCAAACCCAAAAACACAACTCGATTGCTAACCCACCTTTCACACAGAAAGAAAACCTGTCGATGGTATCATCTGAAGGGGCACAAGGGGACCAAGATGAGCCAGGGAGCCACACCACAACAACCCATACAGCTCCAAGAACTTAGAAAGCAGAAGGGGAGTTGTTCACGTATTCCTCCCGGAGGACGAGCATGGCCAACATTACCGCTCATGCGCTACCGAGTGGGGATGGAGAGAAGATGAAAATCGGCCACCCTACAAATGACCCAAGGCCATTGTTCAGGCGAACCCGAAAATACAACTCGATTGCCAACCCACCCTTCACACGGAAAGAAAACCTGTCACTGGTATCATCTGGAGGGGCACGAGGGGACCGAGATGAGCCCGGGAGCCACAACACAACAACCCATGCTGCTCCAAGAGCTTAGAGAGCAGAAGGGGAATTGTTCACATATGCCTCCCGAGACGAGCATGGCCAACATTACCGCTGATGCGCTACCGAGTGGGGATGGAGAGAAGATGAAAATCGGCCACCCTACAAACGACCCAAGGCCATCGTTCAGGCAAACCCAAAAACGCAACTCGATTTCCAACCCACCTTTCACACGGAAAGAAAACCTGTCGTTGGTATCATCTGGAGGGGCACGAGGGGACCAAGACGAGCCTGAGAGCCACACCACAATGACCCCGAGAACTTAGAGAGTAGAAGGGGAATTGTTCACATATGCCTCTCGGGATGAGCATGGCCAACATTACCGCTCATGCGCTACCGAGTGGGGATGGAGAGAAGATGAAAATCGGCCACCCTAAAAACGACCCAAGGCCATCGTTCAGGCGGCGAACACGAAAACACAACTCGATTGCCAACCCACCTTTCACACGGAAAGAAAACCTGTCGCTGGTATCATCTGGAGGGGAACGAGGGGACCAAGACGAGCCAGGGAGCCACACCACAACAACCCATACAACTCCAAAGACTTAGAGAGCAGAAGGGGAGTTGTTCACGTATGCCTCCCAGGACGGACATGGCCAACATTACCGCTCATGCGCTACCGAGTGGGGATGGAGAGAAGGTGAAAATCGGCCACCCTACAAACGACC
>APFE030570195.1:88234-111266 GCA_000404065.3 Pinus taeda
CCCAGCAATTTCAAGCACTCTTTAACTCTCTTTTAAAAGTCCTTTTCATCTTTCCCTCGTGGTACTTGTTCACTATCGGTCTCTCACCCATATTTAGTGTTGGAGAGGTAAATCCCCTCTACGGATAGAAGAGATCCCTACTAGCCCAGAACGGGTCTAGAAATAATCAATCAATGCTACTATGCAAGCTCCTAGTTGCAATTAAAAAGTGGGAAATGAACACCTACTTGGATTCCAGTGCTATTGTTTGATGAAGAGATGCCACTCTCGCTCCTTTTCTCTGGTCGGTCACGATCCTCCACTATCCTCGTGGATGGACACCTGCACATGCAAAGGGAAAACAAACACAAGCATGAAATCTAGTAAAAGCAACTATACATCAGTCAGAAAGGATGTAATTCACATTAACCATTACAAGATAAATGAGAATGGAACCATAACAGTAGTCATCTATCTTTTATTAATAAAAAACAGAGAAAGGTACAACCAATGTTCTGACGCTGAGTCCTTCTCAAGAGGGTCCAGCCAGCAAGTCTCATAAGCATTCACCCTTGGAGGTAGATCTCCCAAGACAAACAACTCTCTCTCACACACAAGGCAACAAGACTTCACAACCTTCCTTGATCTCTCTAGCAATCCACACTTAACACACCAACTGCCTATTAGGAGCAGCACTAAAGCACTATGAATTCTTCTATGTCAAAAACTATATCCCAAAAACTAGTTTCTCATGGCAATGGTGGAGGCTTATATAGGAGAAGGAGTCTCCATGAATGGTGGAAGGATAAGCTTATCTCCAAGAAAGGTGGCTCATATGACGAACATACATGCCATAGAAGGGAGGGCGACATTCACAAGGCCAACAACCAGGTTTGGAGTCATCTGGAAGGCTGGCTGTTACAACAAACTCGTCCAAACAGGACGAGCGCGGGTGTATAACTGGACTGGTGCGCTGACGTCGCATCTCAATAACGGAGGAGGCTATGTCAGCGCAACTTAATACAACAGAGGATGCGCTGGCTATGAAATTCGACTAGCGCGGGAAACCTGTGTGCTTCTGCGCTGGCAGCGCATCAATTGTACTAGCAGCCGCCAGTCAGCGTGGTTATTTCAATAACAGTCGCGATGATCAAATAAAATTTGGCATAGAGGGTTATTTGGCCAATTCATAGAGCATGAGAATTGTTACACAGTAATTTGTCACTGTCTCCTTGTCAGTTTCCCTACTATGTCATGAAATCAAATCCATCATGCTCATGCTCTCTGAAATGGCCAAATAACCCTCCTTGCCTAAGTTTATTTGATCATCGCGACTGTTATTGAAATAACCGCGCTGACTGGCGGATGATAGTGCCATTGGTGCGTTGCCAGCGCAGAAGCACACGGGTTTCCCGCGCTGATCGAATTTCATAGCCAACGCATCCTCTGTTTGTATTAAGTTGCGCTGACCAGACCTCTTCTGTTATTGAGATGCGATGTTAGCGCGCCAGTCCAGTTACACACCCGCGCTGATCCTGTTTGGGCGAGTTTGTTCTAATAGCCAGCCTTCCAGATGACTCCATACCTGGTTATTGGCCTTGTGAATGTCGCCCTCCCTTCTATGGCATGTCTGTTTGTCATATGAGCCACCTTTCTTGGAGATAAGCTTATCCTTCCACCATTCATGGAGACTCCTTCTCCTATATAAACCTCCACCATTGCCATGAGCAGCTAGTTTTTGGAATATAGCTTTTGAAATAGAGGAATTCATAGTACTTTAGTGCTGCTCTTAATAGGAAGTTGGTGTGTTAAGTGTGGATTGCTAGAGAGCTTAAGGAAGGTTGTGAAGTCTTATTGCCTTGTGTGAGAGAGAGAGTTGTTTGTCTTGGGAGATCTACCTCCAAGGGTGAATGCTTATGAGACTTGCTGGTTGGACCCTCTTGAGAAGGACTCAGCGTCAGAACATTGGTTGTACCTTTCTCTGTTTTTGATTAATAAAAGATAGATGACTATTGTTATGGTTCCATTCTCATTTGTCTTATAATGGTTAATGTGAATTACATCCTTTCTGACTGATGTATAGTTGCTTTTACTAGATTTCACGCTTGTGTTTGTTCTCTCTTTGCATGTGCAGGTGTCCTCCTCCGCGACGAGGATAGTGGAGGATCGTGACCGACCGAGCGAAGGACGATAGCGGCATCTCTTATAAACACTAGCACTGGAACCAAGTAAGTTTCATTACCCACTTTTTAATTGCAACTAGGAGCTTGCATAGTAGCATTGATTGATTGTTGCTAGACCCGTTCTGGGCTAGTAGGGATCGCCTCTATCCGTAGAGGGGATTTACCTCTCCAACAATTTGGTGACTCCGTTGGGGACGTTGCTTGTGTCTTTTGTTGTTCATCCTTGTTTTGGGTTTGATTGTTATTCTCTTGTCAAAGATTGGGGATTAATTTTCTGTTCTTGATTTCCTGGTCCACTCTGGGAAATGCCTTAATTGTTTTAAAAGCTACTACCTTGGTTTGGGAGCTTTTGGTTTGATTTTGTCTGTTTTTTAGCCTCAGCTCGGTTTATATCAGAACAGTTGCGCTGACATCGCGTATCTATTTCTTTGATTTCACTGTCATCGCCCTTGTACGCTTAACAGTCGCGCTGACCTTGTTTTCAAGCCAATGTCCTTAATCCGTGTCCTTCCGCGCTGATAGCGCAAATTTTCTACGCGTGTTGTCTGGTCAGCGCTTTATTGCTGAGGGTCACCCGCGCTGATCCTGTAGAATTGGATTTTGTTCAATTTTTCCTCCTGAACCTGTTGGTGTGACTATCCCCTGCTCTTTCCACCTGGTTTATGACTTGTTTTATGTTTTTTGAACTGTGAGAGACTTTCTTGCGAAGTCTTGTTCCGCAAGGGTTCGTTTATTGCTTTTTTTTCATTTTTGCAAAGCCTTCCTTTTTGCTTTCGTTGCTTGGTTTGTATTTTGCCTTGACTTTTAAAATTGTTGGAGTGTGTTGAATCTTTGTTCGACTGGTTTTAACTCCCATCCTCCGGGTGTTTGCTTTTCTCTATTGATTTCACACCCTAGCCCTAGGGCATCTAGTGGCTATGTGTGTGTGTCAAGCCTTCCGCGGGATCTTGTTTTCTTGTTTGACCAGCCAACTTTAGATTTGCTCTTCACATTTGCTCGGTGATTGTTGAAAGTGTTTTGGTTGTGTTCCAAGTGATTTGCTTCCTCCTTGTTTGAATTCCTTTTTGTCTTGTTGAGCTTAGATCACATAGCTCATAAGCCTTAGTTTTTCCTTTGATTTGGAAAACTACTTTGGTATCTTGGGGACTTTGTTGTCTTTTCATCGAGTGATTTTATTCCTTTTGCTTCGTGTAGCTATCTCTCAAAAACATTTTAAGTGCTTTGTGCCATTGGAAAGAAAATCAAACTAATATCTTTTGCATCTAATAGTTAAAAGGAAAGAACATTTCGTTGATTTGTGTTTTCAAAAGAAAAGTTTCATTTCCTTGCCATTAGTTGCATTAGGTTGTTTGATTGCTTGAGTTCATCTTGTTTGATTGAAAAATTCCTAACCTTCTCATAGTTAGAATTCATCGAACGAAATGATGTTCTTTGGAATGTAGTTTGCATCTAAGTAATTGTGAGAGACCATACGGTAGGACCTGAAATCAAAACTTAATTCAAGATCAACCGTAAAATAAACCAAATTTACTTAAAAACGCATTGGAACTTAACACAAATATCTAGAGGTCTAGGCTAGAGACGTGCTCCGGCGTCGTTAAACCTAGTCACTCTTGTTTTCGCATTAAGGTTGGGTGATTCCTCTTGGTGTGATTCAATTGTGGTCTAGCACGGATTTGGGCTCCCACATACCGTCGCGTATATATGGGGAGACTCCACTAGGTTTGCATCCTTTATCCATAGGAAGCCGAGTCTGCCGCCTTGTGAACCGTAAGGCACCGAACACAACATTCGGGAAGATTGACTGCAATACATAAAGTCCTTGGTTCTCATACGATTGCCAAGGTGTATAAGCAGTTTTACGGATTGCTTGGTAAACCCTTTGCTTAGAATCTCCAGAGCAGTCACTTTTGATCCTTTTCGGACTCCCTAAAAGAAAAGGTGTAAGTGAGCGTCTTGTCACTTCGTGCTCATTAAACATTCGAAGGAGACTAGAGTCATCTTTTCGTCCTTTTCTCGACTCTCGAAACATGAAAAGGTCAAGTTCAGTTCCTGTGTCTCAAAAATTTATTCGGCCGCGATAACATTACCTGGTTAGATCTTGTGTGCGTTTAGTTTTGAGTAGGGTTTTTATCGTTAGCTTGCTTAGGGTCTTTGTTTGATCATCCTAGCGGATCCATCAACTCCGTCTCCTGTCCCAAGTGACCAAGGGTCTCCATCTTCTGTTGCCCCTGAAACTCCGGTTTGTGACGCTCTTCCCATTGTTCTGAGCATCCAACCGTTGAATTCTTGAGCTCCGGAGGATGATTTCTACGAATTCTCTTGGAACCCTGTTTGGGAGCCCTCTGAAGAGGATTTTCTTGCCACTCCTGTTGGTGTCCCATCTCCGATGGCTTCTTCTGATATGGGCGACACTTCTCCTGTGTCAAGTGGGTCGTCTGTCATGTCGAGTATAGATACTCCCATTTTGCCGACATCCCCCATCATCTCTACGCCCTACACCGTTACACCTTTGGGTATCACGGTGTCGGTGCGCTATAGATCATTGAGGGATGTTATGAACTCTGCAGCTTCCTCTTCTGTTTGGGATCAAAACATCGTCCCTACCACAGGACCGTTTGTTTCGCAAGTCCACCATACTGCTGTTACAGCAGTCCCGTCCAACCCGACCGTTTGTGTCGCGGCGTCAACTCCAGTTGTTAGTACCGTCACAGCATCATCTGCTGTCACTTCTGCTGTAGGCCCATCTTGAGGTCCAGCGCAGAGTGGTCAATCGACGCATGCTACCAGAGTTGTGCACCCCGCAAGTGGTGCTCCTCCTGCTTCTGATCATATGATGGCAGAGGAGGCATATTTTCAGTACTTGCGTAATGTCCAGAGCCCAGATGGGCAACGCCCGTATTATGATCCTGAGAATCATTACTTGTTTACCTCCTTGCCTGAAATACCTTATGATGAGGTTTCTGTTCCGTTGAACGTGGCTTGGGGTACCACCAGGTATGGTGGTGGCCAGTACCATCAGGGATAAGGACAGCAAGGACCACCCTACCAGGGTCAACAACCCTACTCGCAGCCTAACCATGGGCAGCAGTATGCTGGCTAGAATTACCTAGGTCAACAGGGAGGCCCACAAGGACAACCCAATCAGGGACAACCTTTGGTCTCTAGTGGTCCGGCTTTTACATACCTTGGGAAACCTTCTGGGAACCCGGGACAACCCAACGCTCAACAAGGACAACCCGGTACCCAGCAAGGCTACCCTTCGGGGAAACCTTATGGGAACTAGGGAAAACCTTATGGACAACAAGTTTAACCCGGAAACTAGCAAGGCAACCCTTCTGGGCAAGGGGGCCAGCCTTACGTGCAGCAAGGCCAGCCTACCGCTCAGCAACCATCTTGTCAACAAGGACAATCCTCGGTTGCGCAAGGGCAGCCCCTCACTTAGCAAGCTCAACCTTCTGGGCGAATGGGGCCATCTCAAATCCGACCAGGCCAACCTTCTAGCCAGACGGCTCAGCATGCAGGCGGGTACCAATCCCGACCTCCTCTTTCAGGTGGGTATCAATCCCAGCATCAGTATTCAGGTGGGTATCAATCCCAGCCTCCGTATTCAGGTGGGTACCAATCCCAACCTCCTTACTCGGGCGTGTACCAATCCCAACCTCCATACTCGGATGGGTATCAATCCCAGCCTCCATACTCGGGCGGGTATCAATCCCAGCCTCCGTATTCAGGTGGGTACCAATCCCAGCCTCCTTATTCAGGCGGGTATCAATCCCAGCCTCCTTATTCAGGTGGGTATCAGGCCCAGCCTCCTTATTCGGGTGGGTACCAATCCCAACCCTTGCATTCAGGTGGGTATCAATCCCAATCTGGTCATCAAATGCCACCTGGTTTTCAAGCTCAGTATGGATACCAGCAACCCCAGGGGAAAAATCAATATATCCCGTACCAAAATTACCAACAGCCGCAAAGTAATCCCTATCAAAATTATCAACAACCTGCTCGCCAGTATGGTAACCAATGGGGCGCTGGGGGGCAGAATCAACAACCCGGTTCTGGAAATAACCCCTACGGTCAAAATCCTTCTGGACAAGGCCCATTTGGACCTGGCCCATCGGGACAAGGGAAATGGGGGCAACCAGGAACTGGGTGGAATTCTGGTTCTACTTCGTATATGGGACAAATGTATTTTAATCCGTAGCTACCATTTCTGGCGACGTTGGAACTGCCCGATGTGTCGAAGTTAACAAATGATCCCATTCTGCACAATCCACAGTGGCCACCAGTTCCAACTAAGATACCTAGTGACTGTCCCAAATTCGATGGGAAGGTCGGGGAGGACCCTCAAGCTCATGTGATGACGTATCACTTATGGTGTTCATCAAATTCATGGCTCGATGATTCGATTCGGCTTCGCCTCTTTCAGAGGACCCTCACTGGTTCGACAGCTAAATGGTATATTGAGTTAACCCGCGCGTCATTTCAAGATTTCAATTCGTTGGCCATGGCATTTTTGACTCATTTTCAGTTACCCATTCGGTATGAGACGGGGACTCACCTCCTTGTCTCTTAAACAGGATACTACTACACATATCTCTGATCATATCCATGAATGGAGAAGGCATCGCAGGTTGATCAAGTTCTGGATACCTGATCAACTCCTCACCGACTGGTTTACAACTTCCTTTGTCCCCAAGATTGCGCGGGACATTTCCATGGGAGCCTGTGTAACTGAAGAGCAAGCGATCGTGTGTGCTCAGTATCTAGACTTAGTTTATTCTCAGTCTGGTACTTTGTATGAGTACTTGCCGGACGCCCCCAGGCCCGGTACATCCAAGGCTCCGCCCAAGCCATCTGTTGATGGAGTCATTGGCTCTGCAAACGAGGCCTCTAAAAAATCATCAAATCCTGGGAATCAAAAGTCAAGTCCATCCAACGAAAACACTTCCCAGGGTGTTGTAAATTCTGGTAACACTTCCGAGGTCAACTTCGTCCAATCCACCACGGCAGGCAAGGCCTCGAAAGGAAAGAAAAAGGAAAAGGGGAAAGGGAAAAATAAATCTGAGAAACCCAAACAGGAATCCTCTAAACCTCCCGCCGAGGAAGGAGCTAAACGCAAACCTAAGTATCCTTGCCTCATTTGTGAGGAGGATCACTACACTAAGGACTGCCCTAGGCAGTCTGAAGTTAGTCGTTTGTTGAAAGGTGCTCCTGGGGTCCCTGCGGTTCTGAAAGAACCCTTTCCCTCTCAGCAAACTCAGATGGTGGTTGACCCCTCTTCTTCTCCCTTTGGTTCCCAGGTCTTCATGGCTGGAACTATTCCTATTCATATAACAACTCGAGCAAAGGAGTATCTGTCGTCCACCGGGAAGGAGCCAGAGGTTCCCTCAAGTGCTCCTTCGTCCAGCTCTGGTCCTCTCCATATTGAGAGACCGAGTACTGAGACGACAATCCGACCCCCTCCCAAAGGGGTACTGAGAAGGTCTTCTTATAGCTCGTGTTGCCCAACACTATAGCATCGTAGAGGACTTAGCGCAGGCTCCGTCGGCTATGTCCACCTTAGAGGTCCTTCAGAGTTACCCCCCCCAGAGGAAGTCCCTGCTATCGGCCATCGGTGGCATCGACCCAGCGGATTCGGATTTGATTACCCTCGACCTCGAGAGCCATGTTCCTCGACTGCCTCATCAGATCGCTTTCCTCATTCAAGTCGTCATCAATTCCAAAACGATCCATCGTACAGTCATTGATGAGGGCGCATCAACCTGCATTATGTCTATTGCATGTTGGAAAGCCATCGAGTCTCCGACATTGAGTCAGTCTCCAACGACCTTGGAAGCATTCGATGGGAGAGAATCTCGACCTTATGGTATTCTTCGACGGCTACCAATTACCTTAGAAGGGAAGACTGTAGAAGTAGAAGTTGAGGTTGTGGACGCAAATCTCACATATAACCTCCTTCTGGGCTGAAGTTGGACGTACACTATGCGTGATGTGGCTTCATCCCTCTTCCGTGTCATTCATTTCCCCCACCAAGGGAAAAATGTCACGGTCGATCAGCTCTCTTTCTTCGCTTCCTCTTCTGAGGGAAACGTACCCTTCGTTGAGCATACCTCCATTCCATTTGAAAGCGTGGGAGCCGGGCTCTTCAAAGAACCCGCCCTTATGGGTGTTTTCTCCCTCCCACCTCCCAACCTCGCCTCGATCTCAATGATCTCGATTCGTTCTGATCCTTGGATCCTTCCTTCCATCAACCAAATAGAACCCTGGGGTGAGGAGATGTCGTTGAGTCCAGCCGAGCTCAACTACATCGAAATCGTTGCTGCATCGGCCTCTCATGATCAACCCACCGTCACGAGTGGGGCTCTTGACTCAGATGATTTTCCCCCTTGGTTAAGAGAATACACCTCCTCGGATCCATTGAAGGAAATATTTCCTTCCGATGAGGCTATCATAGATACTATGTCTCTGGACAAACGTCCGTGGTTTCCTCTTCACCACCGTTCCTCCTTTCTCCCTACCTTTTGGGAAACACTGCTTTGTCTTGAGCAGTTTGCTCCATGTCTCCCTTCAGATGCCCATTCAGATTTATCACACATCGTCCGAAGGGAATTTAGGGAACATCACACAGACGCAACCTATCGACATCTCTATTAAGGCAGGGATTGTCGAGAACATTTACATAGGAGTCACCTACACTCCTTAGGAGATTCAGGTTTATATTGCACTTTTTCGTGAATTTCGCGATGTCTTTGCATGGTCCTACGAAGAAATTCCCGGTATTGATCCATCCATAGTAGTGCACGAGATACTAATGTATCCTGGGGAAAAACCTGTTCGTCAGCGTTTGCGTCCCATGCACCCCCGTAAGTCGGCAGCTGTCAAAGCAGAGGTTGAAAAACTTCTTAAGGCTGGATTCATTTATCCCATCCCCCTGACAGAATGGGTCTCAAATATTGTCCCTATCGACAAAAAACAGGGCACCATTCGTGTCTGCATTGATTACCGCGACATTAATAGAGCTTGCCCAAAAGACAACTACCCCACACCATTCATCGATCAACTCATTGACGAGTGTGCGGGCAGCGAAATATATTCTTTTATGGACAACTTCTCTGGTTACAACCAGATTAATATCGCTACGGCTGATCAACACAAGATGGCCTTCATCTGTCCTTGGGGCACCTTTGCTTACAAAAAGCTCCCCTTCGGCCTTAAAAATGTCGGCACTACCTTTCAGTGTGCGATGTCTTATGCTTTCCACAATATCAGGCACATCGTACAACCTTATCTGGATGACCTTCCCGTTCATTCAGCTAAGTGCGCGGACCATCCATCGCATCTTCGTGAGATCTTTCTTTGTTGTCGACACTATAATATCCGATTAAATCCACACAAATGTGTCTTCTGCGTCGAATCTGGTCGACTTCTTGGGTTTATCGTCTCCCGAGAGGGCATCCGTTTGGATCCCCTTAAAGTTGAGGCAATCGTGAATCTTCCTCCCCCTGCTACTTTGCGGCAATTACAAAGTTTACAGGGGAAAGCTAATTTTCTAAGACGGTTCATCCCAAACTATGCCGAAGTGGCAAAGGGTTTTACCGGGTTATTAAAGCGTGACACCCCATTCTGATGGGATGCCATAGCCGAGGAGTCTTTTGCTCATCTCAAAGATCTCCTAGTTTCCGCCCCTTTGTTGCGGCCTCCAAATTACCATCATGACTATACACTCTATTTGGCCGCTGCCGATACCACTATCGGCATGGTTTTGGTCCAGGACGACGATGATGGCATCGAGCATGTCATTTATTATCTTAGTCGCAACTTACTAGATACGGATACTCGATATGCATATGTTGAGAAGTTGGCTCTCGCCGCGGTCTGCACCGTCCAACGCTTCCGTCACTACATTCTGTTGCATACTACGACAGTGATTTCAGATTGTAACCCCTTGACCTACATTCTTTCACGACAATTGATGGGGGGAAAATACTCAAAGTGGATCGTGATCCTCCTAGAGTTCGACTTGGAGTTTACTGCGGCCAAGTCCAAGAAATCACTCGTTTTTGCTGAACTTTTGTGCTCCTTGCCGTCCGCCGCTATTTCCTCGCAGATAGAGGAGTCTATTCCAGATGAAACTCTTTTCCTTATCAGCACCCTCAATCCATGGTATGGGGACATAAATGTCTATTTGCAGACATCCTCCTTCTGCACCGAGACCTCGAAAGACGCTCGTAGACAGATTCGTCACCAAGCTCAGCCATATCGCATAGTTGGGGACACCTTGTACCGCCTTGGTGTTGATTCGGTTCTTCGTCGATGTTTAACCTTCGAAGAAGCTGAAAGAGTTCTAAATGGCTGCCACTCCGGTGCTTGTGGCAGTCACATGTTTGGATATGCCACCGCACAGAAGATCCTCCGTGATGGCTACTTCTGGCCTTCCATTTTCAAGGACTGCATTCTTGCTGTCCGTTCTTGTCACGAATGCCAGATTTACCAACGGAAGATGCGTGCGCCCGCTGCCTTGCTGCACCCCGTTGTGACCGTAGGCCCCTTTGCCAAATGGGGCATCGATTATGTGACATGTAACCCTCGCTCGGCCGGGGGACATGATTACATCATCGTTGCTGTAGATTACTTTACAAAATGGGCCGAGGCGATGCCCACATTGTCGGAAGACGGTCATACCGCGGTGCAGTTTCTTTTTAACCATGTTATTTCTCAGTTTGGAGTCCCACAAGCCATTGTCATTGATCATGGAAAACATTTCCGTAATCATATGATGGCCGAGTTGACAACCCAACTAGGACTTAGGCATGATAGTTCCACTCCATACTATCCTCAAGCAAACGGTCAGGTTGAAGCCGTGAACAAAGTCTTGGTCACGATGCTTCAGAGAACTGTTGGCATGCACAAGTCTAGTTGGCATTTGATTTTGTTCTCTGATTTGTGGGCCTACCAGACCTCCGTGAAGGATGCCACCGGTTTCACCCCTTTTCAGCTAGTATATGGACTGGAGGCAACCCTTCCCATTGAGTGTGAGATTCCTTCACTCAAATTAGTTGTCGAGTTACTTCCTGAGACTACTCCTGTAGAAGAGCAGCTTCTTTACTTGGAACGACTAGACGAGACACGTTGTCTAGCCTCCCTAGCTATCGAAGCTCAAAAGAAGCGAGTAAAAAATCACTTGGATAACTCTGTTAATCCCCGCTCTTTCATCGAGGGAGACTTAGTACTGATCTACGATCAAGCTAATGATAAGCTAGGAGCAGGAAAACTCGAGCCAATGTGGCATGGGCCCTATATTGTAAAACGAGTTCTACAAAAAGGTGCCTATGAGCTGATAGATTATGAAGGCAATCCCCTGGACAGGCCCCGCAATGGGCTGTATCTTAAGAAATATTACGCCTGAGTCCAGGCACTCTCTCGATTATTTTTTACATGCATATGCTTTTTTACAGTGTGTTGTGTGTGTGTGCATGTTTATTTGATTTTTTTCTTAGTGTGTCAGCGTGATTACCGCTTATTGTGTCTTTTGCTTCTTGAACAGATGTCTGGATCGCCTTACGTTGGTTTCGCTGATGGTGCTTCCCGCAGTACTCGCAATCTGTCATCTGCGGCATGGGCGATCTACAATCCTCATGGTGAGTTAGTAGATATTCAAGGCGTGTGTCTAGGCTGTACAACAAACAATGTGGCTGAATATAGTGTTGTAATTGAATTATTAGCCGAGGCAATTAACCTCAGAATCCGCTCATTGGTTGTAAACTTAGATTCGTAGCTTGTAGTCCACCAGCTCAACGGACGATATTCTGTCAGATATCATCGTATTTTAAGGTTGTATTTACATGTTAAGTTATTGGAAAGAGATTTTGATTACATTACTTATCATCACATTCCAAGAAGACTTAATGCGGTAACCGATGCATTGGCTAATTATGTATTAGACAGACATTTGCGTAATATGTAAATCAACAAAACATGAGAAAGCATAAGATACAATAAAAACACCATGTATATATATATATATATATATATATATATATATATATATATATATATATATATATATCGTGTGGCACACTAAGGTGCTCAAAAAATAAGTGTACATGTCCAAAGTAAAGCCGACGTCCTCAGTACATCTCAGACGTATGTCTCTCAAAAACATCAGTGGAAAATGAACCCTAGGCATTTACTACGGCAAGTTATGCTCTCTGTAGCATGCCACTGCTCGTGCCACCCGCCTCAAAAGGCGGTGCATCCTGGGTTCCACACCCACTGTATGAATCTGGGAAGCTATGGGGACCTCCTCGATCCCCTGATAATCTGGCACTCCTGCTAGTAAGCCCTCAAGGTTGTGTACCACAGTCTCCGTTATGTCACCTACTGGAGGAGCTAGGGCCAGGACCGCAGCACCTTGTCCCTCTCTCTGTGCCTCCGGAGCCAGGCCAAGGGGTCTCGTGGGTCCCACATCTGCATATCATAGCGTTTATTAGGACATGTGCATGAAAAACTTAAAAACATTACAAAAGATAAAAATCAAAAAGAGATCAAGTGTTTTACCTCCATCATCCCACTGCTCTCCCGTAGGCAGTGGCATGTTGGGATCACCGCGAAAGTCGATACCGGCATATGGCCAGTCCTCGACGAAGATAACCTGGCGATCTAGCCACTCTCGAAAGAAAACATCCCACGACACTGAGCAACCGCCACCTCCACGTGGCATGACCCGGGCCCATCGAGTGGCCCTCGTCTCCCGTGGACTGTTAGGCGGATCCACCACCATGGTCTGCAGCTGTAGGGCCGACACCCGCTCGAACATGAGCGGAAGTAAGAGCGATCCATAGCCGAACTGCTTCGACTCTCCACGTCGGCAATTGCTCAATTGTCTCTTCATACTGGTCGTCACCGCTGCTGCCCATTTGAAAATTGTGGGCTGTAGACACTCGAGAGCTAGAAATAGGTGGGCCTTTGAGGCCTCATGATTGGCCAAACTCCCTGCTGCCCACGTCGCCATGAAGAGTATGGTGCGAAGGACCATGTCACCGTCATCCACTGAAGGAATGCTTACCTTCCCACTCCGTGTTTTGTGCGCCTGTGGACACACTCGAGCCATGAGCTAGTCGAGCGTCTCGCCGCTGGGTCATTGCCCCTCCAGAATGGGCATCACACCCTGGCGTGACAACCCAGTTAGAAAATAAATGTCCGTGGAATCAAAATCAAAGTCGCAGCCTCGGATCGTGAATTTCCCATCCACTGGGTTCCAAGCTCTGATCAAGAGCTCTAGGAGGTCTGGCTATGCCCTCAGGCGCGGAGTGAGGAAAAAGTTTAGCAAACCGCATGCCCGCATTGTATTTCGGCATCCCGCATTGGAAAAAGTAGCTATATCTTCGTTATCGTGGGCCCTCTCTTGCCACACAAATGCCATTGTGTTCTGCATGACCACCAAAAAGCATTAGACTGCCAGCCATTGAAAATTATCCATTCAAAATATTAAAAATTAAGTTTCGTGGCGCCAGCGCGATTGTTTTTAAAACAGTCGCGCTGATAATAGCATCCCTTTGTCTTTTCCCTGGGTCAGCGTGGAAGCACACGGGTTTTCTGCGTTGACCCGGAAAATGGTGTGTGTTAAATTGATCAGCACGGACCCGATGGGCGAATCCGCGCTGACCGAGAGCGCACCAACGCTCAAAGAATTCAGCCAAACGGCCAAATCCCATGGTGAAAATGCTTAAAAATGGACTTAAAACAAAGAGCAGGGAAAGAGGAACCTACCTGGAACAAGCTGCCATCTGAATGGTGTCTGCACGGGGTAGAATTCGCTCCGTCAACTTTACAGCTCCACAACGACCTCCAAGGCTCAAAATGGTAACTATGGTAAAAAATGATTTTTACCCCCCTATTTATGGTAATATTTCTTAATTGACTTTATAAAAGTGGGTTTTTGTCATGTTTTACCATGGATTTAGTCCTAAGGTCACTATGTTATGCCTTTATGCATGTTTTACTATGTTTTTCAACATATCAGACAGGTTTACGCGGGTGGTTTTCTTGTGTAGGTTCTCGAAACCGACGGAGTCACAATGGTTCTGTGTACACTTGGTCCCAAAAAATGTCGTCTTTAAGCTCTTTTCCGACATAAAGCAAGAAAAGATAGCCGAGCCCCCTTTCAGCTCGTCAAAAGGAACGAAAGGCGGTCGCTTTTAAAGCTCTTTTTTCGACCGTTTAAATTAACAAAGATTGTCGGGTGTTTGTCGTTTCGCACTCGTTATTGGCTCTAAAACAACGTACTTTTGACCGCTTTTTTACTTTTTCGGGTCAAAGTCACTATTTATGAAAAGTACTCGGTCGTAATGATCGGGCGGTTCTTTCGAGCATCGTTTTATACTTTTTCGGGCTCGAGAGACACAACTTTACGAAAAAGCACCCCCCCGGAGTTTTCTTTCCTGCTGTCTTTTCAGACTCTCTAAAAAATAAAAGACGTCGAGTTCTTCCTTTGTCAGACTTGTTAAAACTTAATGACATCGGATTCCATCGAGATGACGCTCCTCAAGCATATGCTATCTCCGTCAAGCTTTTCATCCAAAAATAACCGGGGTACTCGCCAGAAATGGTGGGGGAAATAAAGGAATCATAATCGTTGTCATCGGCAGTATGTCGCTCTTGAACATGGCACTGTTTGCATTCGTGTCTGGGTGGGGACATCTCATCTCGTTTCACATTTGCCTCCATGGGTTTGGGTTATCCTATTTTACCATTCATCTGCTCATTGCCCTGTCGTCATGACCTCTGATCACTTGACCTCAAATACTGTCAAATCCGTCATTGTGCCGCCAATATGTTCAAGAGAAGTTAGCCTCTGCAAGTATAACCTCCCTCCTGATATTTCACACAAAACATATTGTCTCTTTCCATCTCATGTAGATGATGTGGGAAACATTATGGCCCACCTTTGATGAATATCACTTCCTGTCGACTTCAGCTCATTATCCAGGAAAGTGACCTAGAGACTCCCTTCAGGTACCTTGGAGCCTGCATGCCTCAATGGAAGGTTCTTCGTGTTCGACGCGAGGTTTTCATCATTGGCCTCCGATCGGATGACTCTACGGGTGTTCGTTCGCACACCGTATATTGTACCTATAGTACCTTGAGGACCATCGTCATTATTGGTGGCACCTCTCGGGTCTGTTAATAGCTTTCATCATTGGCTGGTAATCAGACGATGTTCAAGCATGTTCGACTTCAACTCCTGTATTCACATGTTTGGAATTGTACTTTGTTTGGGTTTGGATGGAGCGCAAGACCCTAGTTCTAGTTTGTTGCGAACCAGGCTGCGATTTTGTGGATTATTATTACATGACTCATTGATGGATGGTTGCGCCCATACCTGAGTCTTTTAGGATGGCTGCGACCATACCTTTTATCATCATGGTCTCTTCAGCTAGGTGGCTGCATCCATACCATAGACCTTCTTCGTATGTCTTTTGGATGGCTACGCCCACACCTCGGCTACATGTAATCGATATATCATTTGTATCTATGTGCAGGTTCTTCCTGGTGGTGTTCCAGTTTAGCAGTTTTGTAAAGCATTTCACCCCTCCCACTCTCTCGGGCTTCATGCTTTAGGGGGCATCTGTTACACAGTAATTTGTCACTGTCTCCTTGTCAGTTTCCCTACTGTGTCATGAAATCAAATCCATCATGCTCATGCTCTCTGAAATGGCCAAATAACCCTCCTTGCCTAAGTTTATTTGATCATCGCGACTGTTATTGAAATAACCGCGCTGACTGGCGGATGATAGTGCCATTGGTGCGCTGCCAGCGCGGAAGCACACGGGTTTCCCACGCTGATCGAATTTCATAGCCAGCGCATCCTCTGTTTGTATTAAGTCACACTGACCAGACCTCTTATGTCATTGAGATGCGATGTCAGCGTGCCAGTCCAGTTATACACCCGCGCTGATCCTGTTTGGGCGAGTTTGTTCTAACAGCTAGACTTCCAGATGACTCCTGACCTGGTTGTTGGCCTTATGAATGTCGCCCTCCCTTCTATGGCATGTTTGTTCGTCATATGAGCCACCTTTCTTGGAGATAAGCTTATCCTTCCACCATTCATGGAGACTCCTTCTCCTATATAAGCCTCCACCATTGCCATGAGCAGCTAGTTTTTGGAATATAGCTTTTGACATAGAGGAATTCATAGTACTTTAGTGCTGCTCTTAATAGGCAGTTGGTGTGTTAAGTGTGGATTGCTAGAGAGCTTAAGGAAGGTTGTGAAGTCTTGTTGCCTTGTGTGAGAGAGAGAGTTGTTTTTCTTGGGAGATCTACCTCCAAGGGTGAATGCTTATGAGACTTGCTGGCTGGACCCTCTTGAGAAGGACTCAGCGTCAGAACATTGGTTGTACCTTTCTCTGTTTTTGATTAATAAAAGATATATGACTACTGTTATGGTTCCACTCTCATTTGTGTTATAATGGTTAATGTGAATTACATCTTTTCTGACTGATGTATAGTTGCTTTTACTAGATTTCACGCTTATGTTTGTTCTCTCTTTGCATGTGCAGGTGTCCATCCACGAGGATAGTGGAGGATCGTGACTGACCAGAGCGAAGGAGCGAGAGCGGCATCTCTTCATAAAACAATAGCGCTGGAATCCAAGTAGGTGTTCATTACCCACTTTTTAATTGCAACTAGGAGCTTGCATAGTAGCATTGATTAATTGTTGCTAGACCCATTTTGGGCTAGTGGGATCGCCTCTGTCCACAGAGGGGATTTACTTGTTTAACAATTTGGCGACTCCGCTGGGGACGTTGCTTGTGTCTTTTGTTGTCCATCCTTGTTTGAGTTTGATTGTTATTCTCTTGTCAAAGATTGGGGATTAGTTTTCTATTTTTTGATTTCCTGGTTCACTCTGGGAAATGCTTTAATTTTTTTAAAAAGTTATTACCTTGGTCTGGGAGCTTTTGGTTTGATTTTGCCTGTTTTTTAGCCTCCGCGCGGTTTATATCAGAACAGTCGTGCTGACATCGCGTATCTGTTTCTTTGACTTCACTGTCATCGCGCTTGTGCGTTTAATAGTCGCACCGACCTTGTTTTCGAGCTAGCGCCCTTAATCCGTGTCCTTCCGCGCTGATAGCGCAAAGTTGCTACGCGTGTTGTCTGGTCAGCACTTTGTTGCTGAGGGTCACCCGCGCTGATCCTGTAGAATTGATTTTTGTCCAAATTTGCCTCCTGAACCTGTTGGTTTGATTATCCCCTACTCTTTCCACTTGGTTTATGACTTGATTTATGTTATCTGAACTGTGAGATACTTGCTTGCGAAGTCTTGTTCCGCAAGGGTTCGTTTATTGCTTGTTCTTCGTTTTTGCAAAGCCTTCCTTCTTGCTTTCACTGCTTGGTTTCTATTTTGCCTTGACTTTTACAGTTGCTGGAGTGTGTTGAATCTTTGTTTGACTGGTTTTAACTCCCATCCTTTGGGTGTTTGCCTTTCTCTATTGATTTCACACCCTAGCCCTAGAGCATCTAGTGGCCGTGTGTGTGTCAAGCCTTCCGCGGGATCTTGTTTCTTGTTTGACCAGCCAACTTTAGATTTGCTCTTCACGCTTGCTCGGTGATTGTTGAAAGTGTTTTGGTTGTGTTCCAAACGATTTGCTTCCTCCTTGTTTGAATTCCTTCTTGTCTTGCTGAGCTTAGATCACATAGCTCACAAGCCTTTGTTTTTCCTTTGATTTGGAAAACTGGTTTTAGTGTCTTGGGAACTTTCTTGTGTTTGCATTGAGTGATTTTATTCCTTTTGCTTGGTGTAGCTATCTCTCAAAATCATTTTAAGTGCTTTGTGCCATTGAAAGGAAAATCAAACTAATATCTTTTGCATTCGATAGTTAAAAGGAAAAAGAACATTTCGTTGATTTGTATTCTCAAAAGAAAAGTTTCGTTTCCTTGCCATTAGTTGCATTAGATTGTTTGATTGTTTGTGTTCATTTTGTTTGATCGAAATTCCTAACCTCCTCATAGTTAGAATTCATCGAATGAAATGATGTTCTTTGGCATGTAGTTTGCATCTAAGTAATTGTGAGAGATCATACAGTAGGACCTGAAATCAAAACTTAATTCAAGATCAACCATAAAATAAACAGAATTTACTTAAAAACGCATTGGAACTTAACGCAAATATCTAGAGGTGTAGGCTAGAGACGTGCTCCGGCGTCATTAAACCTAGTCACTCTTGCTTTCGCATTAAGGTTGGGTGATTCCTCCTGGTGTGATTCAATTGTGGTCTAGCACGGATTTGGCTCCACGTACCGTCACGGATTATAGGGGAGACTCCACTAGGTTTAACATCCTTTATCTATCGAAGCCAGTCTGCCACCATGTGGGAACTGTAACACACCGAACACAGCAGTCGGAAAGATTGACTGCAGTATGGAAAGTCCTTGGTTCTCATCGATTCCAAAGGTGTATAAGCAGTTTTACGGATTGCTTGGTAAACCCTTTGCTTAGAATCTCCAGAGCAGTCACTTTTGATCCTTTTCAGACTCCCTAAAAGAAAAGGTGTAAGTGAGCATCTTGTCACTTCGTTCTCATTAAAAATTTGAAGGAGACTAGAGTCATCTTTTCGTCCTTTTCTCGACTCTTGAAACATGAAAAGGTCAAGTTCAGTTCCCGTGTCTTAAAAAATTATTCGGCCATGATAACATTACCTGGTTAGATCTTGTGTGCGTTAGCTTGAATAGGTTTCTTTTGGCTATGGCAACTTTTCCAGGGTTCACCAACCTAGGTTCCCCTCCTGACGGGAATCCTAGTAATTTCCCTCCTCTTGGGAATGTTGGTGCTCCCTATATGGCGACGTTATCCCTTCCGGGATTAACTGTCGGGTTGCCTGTTTGGTTGTTTTCAACCTCTTTGGTCCCTACCGTGTCGGCTGATACTCCATCAGTCCCTCCACCTGAACAACATCATGTTGGCCCTAAGGTGGACCTCTCCCCTTCGACGCCTACTTCTACGTCTTCTTCTTGTACTTCGCCTGGTGAAAGTCTCGATTCAAATAACCAGGTGGCTAAGAAGAAGAAGAACAAGAACAAGAACAAGAAGTCTCCTAAGGGAGAGGCCACAAGTACAACTATTGTTCCCTCGAGTACGCCTGAAGTCGGGCCCCCTTCCACTCCTCCGCGGAAGGTTAAGTTTCCTTGTCGATTATGCAAGGAGGACCATCTTCTTCGTGATTGTCCTGGCATTCCCAGGATCTTAGAAGCATGGTCTCATGATCTGGCCCGCCCCTCATCATCCAGTGAGGCTCACGGTGATGCTACCTCATCAGTTGGGAATGGCAAGGGAAGAGGGAAGATTCGAATCCCCTGCAGACTTTGTGAAGGTAATCATCCCCTTCACCTTTGTCCACTCATGGATAAAGCCTCCACTGTTTTGGAAATTCTCCCAGCTCCCTCGCCCCAACTCCCCATTGGATATCAACGTCTTTCTGCAGCTACAGATCATTCGCCTCCCGACAATGAGATTGATTCACATTCTTCCCTTGTCCAGGCCCCTCTTCCCGAACCTGGCAGTGCCCACCCTGTTCCAGACCAACCACTGGTCAGAAAGAGTGTTGACTGGAGTTCATGTCCTCTCGACCACTCTGTTTCGGAAGAGCAAAATTCCCATGTTCTTCTCGTCTCATCGGATTCTCCTAAGCTTGATGATGGTTTTCCCATCCCAGCCTCTTCGGAGAATTGTGATTCGGTCCCTCTCGAGAAGGGGGGCAACCATATGGTTCCTCCACCAAGTAGTTCGGTCGTTTCCTTTGATTGGAGCTGTTTGACTACCCCTCCCCTTCCATCCCATGTGCCTTTCTGGGTCACCGCCCATGCCTCCCATATGGCGCTGCCTGGCACTGTGTTAGATGAAGGAGCATCGGTTAGTCTTATGCCCGTTACTACTTGGCAGGCTTTGGGTTCCCCATCGCTTGTGCCTGTCGCACCAAATCTCACCGCTTTTGACGGAGGAACGAGTCAACCATTAGGGATCCTTCCAAAGTTCCCTATCACTTTGGGAGGCAAGACTGTCTATATAGACGTCTCGGTTACCCAAGGATCTTTAGACTTTAGTCTTCTCCTTGGTTGTGACTATGTGTATGCCATGGGAGCCCTTGTTTCTTCACTTTTCTGCGTGGTTTGCTTTCCACACGATGGAAGAATAGTGACAATGGATCAATTATCGTTCGTTCGTCCACAAGCCCCTCCGACACAATTGCCCTTCCCTCTTGGTTCTCATCCACTAGTTGCATCTGTCTCACCCCAGGTCAACTACGTGGCGACCTCTCCCATGCCTATATCCAGCAATGTCGCCATCGTGCATAGTGTCCTGGGGGCATTGGGTCCTGACTTCTGAGACATTGACCTCCCAATGGGAGTGCCTCTTGGAAGCCCTGACTTCCTGTTCATTATGATGAAGTTCGGTTGGAGCATAGTTCGTTTCCTATGTCAAGCTCCTTAAAAAACGAAACTAGGATTGGTCGGAGCATAGTTCGTTTCCTATGTCAAGCTCCTTAAAAAATGAAACAAGGATTGGTCGGAGCATAGTTCGTTTCCTATGTCAAGCTCCTTAAAAAATGAAACTAGGATTGGGCGAAGCATAGTTCACTTTCCTATGTCAAGCTCCCTAAAAAATGAAATTAGGTCTGGTCGGAGCATAGTTCACTTTCCTATGTCAAGCTCCCTAAAAAATGAAATTAGGTTTGGTCGGAGCATAGTTCACTTTCCTATGTCAAGCTCCTTAAAAAATGAAACTAGGATTGGTCGGAGCATAGTTCATTTTCCTATGTCAAGCTCCTTAAAAAATGAAACTAGGACTTCGCGGAGCATAGTTCATTTCCCTCTTTCAAGTTCCCTAAAAAATGAAACAAGGAGTTTCGAGCATAGTTCCTGATCTTGTGTCAAGCTCGTTAAAAAATGAAACAAGGGTTATGAGGATAGTTCTTTTACTGTGTCAACCTCATTAAAAAATGAAACAACTCCCTTTTCAGATCGAGTCTTTGATTAAAATCTCGTAAAATCCAAGTCGAGTCTTTCCAAGATCTCGAAAGTGAACCTTCATTCCATCCACTTTGTTGAATGCAATGAAGCTTGGGGGGCATGTACCTCATTTTGCGTCATTATGCTGGGGGTGCGAACTTATAACAAGCATAGTTTTTTGTTTCAAGCTTGTGTAAACATGAAACCGAATCCAAGCAAAGTTCTCCATGCTTCAAGCTTGTGTAAAAATGAACCCATACCCGATTTACATCTCGTGATTCCCATTTTTATCCGCTTAATTCTGCTAGATGAGCCTTGGTTGTTTCATTCCATTGCTACCATCTCTTTCACCGATCATATGCTCTCACTTGGTTGTTTATCCTTTCCTGAGGAACCACAACGATGAGTGGTTTTGTTAGCCAGCCTCTTGACCATTACATGTTTTGAGCAGTTCCACCATTGCCGGAACCAGTTGCTACCCTTTATACCACTCGTTCCTCTAGGACGAGTCCCCTTTAAGCTCTTTTTTGACTCGTAAAATGTGAAAAGATTGCCGAGTATTTTTCCCTTTTTGACTCGTTAAAGAGAATAAAAATGGAGGTCTGCTTTCAGCTCTTTTCTGACCGTTTAAAACAAGAAAATATGGCCGAGCTCCCTTTCAGCTCGTCAAAAGGAACGAAAGGAGGTCGCTTTTAAAGCTCTTTTTTCGACCGTTTAAACCAACAAAGATCGTCGGGTGTTTGTCGTTTCACACTCGTTATTGGCTCTAAAACGACGTGCTTCTGACCGCTTTTTTACTTTTTCGGGTCAAAGTCACTATTTACGAAAAGTACTCCTCGGTCGTAATGATCGGGTAGTTATTTCGAGCATCATTTTATATTTTTTTGGGCTCGAGAGACACAACTTTACGAAAAAGCACCCCCCTGGAGTTTTCTTTTCAGCCGTCTTTTCAAACTCTCTAAACATGAAAAGACACCGAGTTCTTCCTTTGTCAGACTCGTTAAAACATAATGACATCGGACTCTGTCAAAATGACCCCCCTCAAGCATATGCTATCCCCGTCAATCTTGTCATCCAAAAATAACCGGGGTACTCGCCAGAAATGCTGGGGGAAATAGAGAATCATAATCGTCGTCATTGGTAGTATGTCGCTCTTGAACATGGCACTGTTTGCATTCGTGTCTGGGTGGGGACATCTCATCTCGCTTCAATTTTGCCTCCATGGGTTTGGGTTATCCTATTTGGCCGTTCATCTACTCATTGCCCTTCATTACAACCTCTGATCATTTGACCCCAAATACTGCCAAATCCGTCATGGTGCTGCCGATATGTTCAAGAGAAGTTGGCCTCTGCAAGTATAACCTCCCTCTGATATTTCACACAAAACATATTGTCTCTTTCCGTCTCGTGTCGATGATGTGGGAAACATTATGGCCCACCTTCGACAAGATCACTTCCTGTCGACTTCAGCTCATTATCCAGGCAAGTGACCTAGGGACTCCCTTCCGGTACCTTGGAGCCTGCATGCCTCAATGGCAGGTTCTTCATGTTCGACGCGAGGTTTTCATCATTGGCCTCCGATCGGATGACTCTACGGGTGTTCGACACCGGCTCATCTATTCGCACGCCGTGGATTGTACCTATAGTACCTTGAGGACCATCGTCATTATTGGTGGTCCCTCTCACGTCTGTTAACAACTTTCATCATTGGTTGGTAATCAGACGATGTTCAAGCATGTTCAACTTCGACTCCTATATTCACATGTTTGGACTTGTACTTTGTTCGGATTTGGATGGAGCGCAAGACCCTAGTTCTAGTCCATTGTGGGCTAGGTTGCGATTTTGTGGATCATTATTACATGACTC